>QXTE01000858.1:0-13252 GCA_003942145.1 Platysternon megacephalum
TATTAGGAAAAACTATTTCACTAGGAGGGTGGTGAAGCACTGGAATGGGTTACCTATGGGGGTGATGGAATCTCCATCCTTAGATGTTTTTGAGGCCCGGCTTGACAAAGCCCTGGCTGGAATGATTAGGAGTTGGTCCTGCTTTGAGCAGGGGGTTGGACTAGATGACCTCCTGAGGTCTCTTTCAACCCTAATCTTCTATGATTCTATGATTAGTTACTAAAGGAAAAGATGTGCATAGAACTGATCACTCAGGGTAGTAAACTAATGTTTGTGGAAGTTAAGGCCCTGGGCATTGGTTTTATAGACTCTTTAAACTTCTTACCCATGAAGCTTAGCAACTTCCCACAGGTGATAGGGTTTGAAGGGTGCAAAGGGCATTTTCCACATTTTTTTAATTCTTTAGAAAAACAAAATTATGTGGGGCCTATGCCCAGTGTGGAGCACTATGGTGTAGAAAGCATGATGCCAAGGGAGAAAGCAGAGTTTCTCTACTGGTCCACCGGTATGAGATGTTTGACTTGCAGAAAGAGCAAGCGTATTACTGTCAGCAGGATGTCAAAATTTTGAGACAGGAAAGAGCTGGCGTATTACTGTCAGCAGGATGTCAAAATTTTGAGACAGGCCTGTATCCTATACAGAAAAGAGATTATGAAAATGATGGAGATGGGAGATATATTAGAGAGAGGCCCTGGTAAATTCACCGAGATAAAACTGTGTATATATCCTTTCCGGTACATAACGCTGGCATCTGTCTGCATGGCTATGTACAGGTTTATGTTTTTGGAGTCTAACACGGTAGCTCTTCTCCCTCCAGACAACTACCACAGGGACAAAAAGAGATATTAGACCCCATCTATCCAGTAACTGTTGTATACCTCTCACAAAGAAAATATACAGAGACAGCATGATTTACACGGTGGGGAACTACAGGTAGGCCCCTACTGTGACATTGCACTCTATATGATTTTATGAAAATATGCTAATGAGTTTGAATATAATGTAACTGAAATATGCTTCATGCAAAAGGTCTCTTGTAAGGTATCATTACAAAGCTTATAATCTACTGAGTGTGGTCATCCTATTTGAATAAATGTATTACTCTTGTATCTGAAACTAGAAGTATGAAATATAACTCTGAGGGCCTATTGTAATTATGCAAAGTGTGGGCCATTAATGGTGGTTTGGAATCTTGATGACTCCCATTAACCAGGACAATTGACTGCAGATGGCTCTGTTTTACTTGTGAGTCTTCCTGTATACCTGTGTGCTGGCAAGTGGGTAATGAAGTCTTACAGTGACATGTGATCATGTCACCTGAACTGGAATCCATCTTTAACCTGGTGCTTTTCCATTGAGAAGGAGGGGTGGGAACCCAGAGGGACAAAGGATTCCCGCCTAATGCAAAAGATATATAAATGGGTGGAAGAGAACAGAGTGATGANCAAACAGCTGTGCATATCTCTCTATCAGTATTATAGAGGTCAAACAATTTATGAGTGTGACAGGTTGGATCACAAAACCCCCCTGGGAGCTGCCACTTGATGTGCCCAGACTACTTCTACCCCTGCTTTCCCTGCCAGCTCAGGACTCCAGCACCCTGTCTTGATGAGACAGACACTCCCGTCTGCTCCAACAAAGACCCAGGGTCTGAATTACTTGCCCCAAAGCTGCACAAGCACTTAGCAGGTGGGTTGTGAATGATTTAGGCAAGTTTGCCTTGAGGTAGTTTAGTCAAAGGAAGAGCAGGGCTCATGGTCGTCAGGAATAGGTGCTGGAGTACCAAGCTGGCAGGGAAGGCAGGGACATTGGAAACACTTAAATCCTACTTTCTGTATTTAATAAAATCACTTTTTACTTATTAATTAACCCAGAGTATGTATTAATACCTAGGGGGACAAACAGCTGTGGATATCTCTCTATCAGTGTTATAGAGGGTGAACAATTTATGAGTTTACCCTGTATAAGATTTATACATGGTAAAACGGATTTATTTAGGGTTTGGACCCCATTGGGAGTTGAGCATCAGAGTGTTAAAAACAGGAACAGTTCTGTTAGCTGCTTTCAGTTAAGTCTGCAGCTTTGGGGCATGTGGTTCAGACCCTGGGTCTGTGTTGGAGCAGACGGGCGTGTCTGGCTCAGCAAGACAAGGTGCTGGATTCCCAGGCTGGCAGGGAAAGCAGGGGCAGAAGTAGTATTGGCTCCCAAGGGGGTTTCTGTGATCCAACCTGTCACACCTACTTTTTAGACGGTTATGCCAATGTTGACGGGGTACACACGGCCTTTGTGTTTTAACGGGTGTTTTTTCCACGGCTGTGTCACCTGTTATTGTAAAAAA
The DNA here is from genome assembly GCA_003942145.1 of Platysternon megacephalum. NCBI lineage: Eukaryota > Metazoa > Chordata > Testudines > Platysternidae > Platysternon > Platysternon megacephalum. Next base: position 2,339 of record QXTE01000858.1, read on the forward strand.
GCACAGAACCCTATGATGGGGACAACTTTGGGGTTTCTTTATTACAAGACGCAGCTCAAGACCGACTATCTGAAAAGACTTGGTTTTGTAGTGAGGACTCTGGGAGCACGAGTGGGAGGTGATGAAAGAAACAAACAGAGAGCTTGCTGGTTTTTAAACCGAGCCCACTTGTCCCAGCCTCTCGTGCCTAGGGATGCTCTTTTTGAGGGGAGGACAAATGCTATCCGCCTGTATTACAAACCTAACCCCGGGAAAAACTAAAGTATTATGATTTTACCAACCTGTACCCTTTTGTAAACAAAATCCAATATAGTTTATGGCAAATTTGGACCCTTCGCAAATTATTTTGGAATTGAAAAAGTTAAAGTGTACCCCCTGCAAGGCCTCTTTTTCCCATTGTTACCTGTCAGAATGAGTGGTAAGCTTATGTTCCCACTATGCTGAACCTCTGCAGAAACAGAGCAGCGGGAGACATGCACCCATACTGACGAGGAGAGGGCCATCCTGGGGACTTGGTGCACGGTGGAATTGAATGTGGCCATTGCAAAGGGGAACGAGGTGGCTAAAATCTATGAAATCCGGCATTTTAATGAAAAATCTGACAAACTCTTTTCAGAATACATAAAATTACACCTCCACCAGAAACAAGAGGCTTCAGGGTATCCCAACTGGTGCACAGTTGAAGAAAAACAAAAAAAGTACATTAATGATTTCTACCAGAAAGAAGGCATGCGTTTACACCAACACGAGAGCAGGTTGAACCCCGCTAAACGCCAAATCGCTAAACTGTTTTTAAATTCTCTGTGCGGCAAATTCGGCCAAAGAACAAACCTACCCAATACCAGCATCGTGAGAGACCCTGATGAACTCTTTCAGTACCTGTTTTCCCCCAATTACAAGGTTTCATCCTGTAAGTTTATCAATGATGAAACAACGTACATGTCTTGGAAGCACGCAAAAGACCGATACTCGGTCCTGGCAATAACAATGTCTTCATAGAATCATAGAATATCAGGGTTGGAAGGGACCTCAGAAGGTTATCTAGTCCAACCCCCTGCTCAAAGCAGGACCAATCCCCAGACAACCTATTTCACCACCGCTTACGCCCGCTTAGAACTATACAACCTTCTAATCAGGCTGCAAGAGTGGTGTTTGTNCTTTGCACATCAGCTGGCAGCTCCCAAGGGGGTTTCTGTGAACCAACCCGTCACAATTTCTACCAGAAAGAAGGCATGCATTTACACCAACACGAGAGCAGGTTGAACCCCGCCAAACGCCAAATCGCTAAACTGTTTTTAAATACTCTGTGCGGCAAATTCGGCCAAAGAACAAACCTACCCAATACCAGCATCGTGAGAGACCTTGATGAACTCTTTCAGTACCTGTTTTCCCCCAATTACAAGGTTTCATCCTGTAAGTTTATCAATGATGAAACAACGTACATGTCTTGGAAGCACGCAAAAGACCGATACTCGGTCCTGGCAATAACAATGTCTTCATAGAATCATAGAATATCAGGGTTGGAAGGGACCTCAGGAGGTCATCTAGTCCAACCCCCGGCTCAAAGCAGGACCAATCCCCAGACAACCGATTTCACCAGCGCTTACGCCCGCTTAGAACTATACAACCTTCTAATCAGGCTGCAAGAGTGGTGTTTGTACCACGACACTGACTTGGTGATATTTGTGAGAAGGGAGGGTGACTGGAATCCCCCTCTGGGGGATTATTTACGGGACCTCATGAGCGAGATCCCGCCAGATCAACACATCACCGAGTTTGTGTCCACAGGACCGAAAACATGGATATAAACTGTTGGGAGTGTGGAGGAAATCCCCCCCCCCCCCCTCTTCTTTGTCCCCTCCAAGTTACTTTCTCCCCTCTTTTCTATCCCACCCTGGCCTGGCTCAAAACTGTCAGACCGGAAGCCTGAACAAGACTAGGCTGCACTTTGGGGAGAGAGGGAAGGAAAGAGGAACTAGCAGAGAGAGAACAATTTGTAACAGGCATTGCTCAAGGTTTAAAATGCATCTGCTTATATTAACTTTCTTGTGCTATCTGTCATGCTAAAGGCTATTAAGACTCATAAGCCCTGTATGCCCATACCCACCGAAAGGTTAGTCCTCCTCCTTGCCCCAAGGCCCAGCCAGATGCCCAAATGGCATCAGATGGGGGCCCCCTACCCTTGTAACAGCAACCCCCTCTGCGGGCTCTGACCAGGGCCTACCCTGTAACCAGCAGGTCAGAAGCCTAAACCATACTAGACTATGCCCCAAGAGGTGAGGCCGGGGGAAAAGGAAACTAAAACATTTGTAACAGCATCCTTGGTGTATGGATAAGTATAGGTAATAGGCAATATTATAATAATCATAGGCACCCCACCCTTGTACCCGTTATATTGTATATCCCTTACCTCGGCATCAATACCACCCCGTGCCCAAACCCATAGGCTATACAAACAAACAATGTAGTCTCTAACTGCCCTTTGTACACCCCTGTATACGTGTCCAGGGCCAAACCACAGTCACGAAACACTGTGCCTACGTGCCCAGGACATGTCGAAAGCTTCCGTCAAAAGCACCAGCCATCTGACCCTTTCAATCCATCCCCAAGAAGACTTGTTGACAACTCCGGAAAGTACCCCTTACCCTAATGTGGTTAAGTTGTTTACAACTCAGGAAAGCACCCCTTACCCTAATGCTTGGCGTGACGTAGTTGCGGTTGTGGTTTAAGTCTTTAAATATTATGTGTTACCCCTTCTTCGGGGGAGTGGTTTGGTAGTCCACTACCCCAATGCATTGTGTATGTGTGTATTAAATGGGCCTCAGGCTTGAGTCTATGCTATCAAATTACTGCCTAGGGGTATTTGTTCTTGACAGGAGGAAAGGCTTGTATGAAAGTCAAATGGATTACCCTGAACATAGCAAACTGTGAAAAGATCAACTTTGGCAGTTTGAAAGATCTAGTCCTGGACTATTGCATGGGCCTGTGAGAAAACACCTCCAAAAAGATAGAGGTGCAGCAGCCCTCTATCGTAAGGAACAAAAATCAGTGGCAAATAAAGACAAAAACCCTTAAGAAAAGACAGAAAGTCGTTTACCACAAGAGGGTCCTAGGAGAACGGTTGAAAACCCTGCCCTATGGCTTTTGAAAATGGATACGAGGTGGAAACACCCATTTTCTGCAATTCTTGTGGGACCTACCAACTGCGGGAAAAGTTACTTTATAAAAAATGTGTTGGATAATGTCGAACAAACTTTTTCTGTTATGCCTGAGAATATTGTGTGGTGTTACAGTTGTTGGCAACCTCTCTATAAAGAACTGCTCTGTAAATATCCCTTTATAAATTTTGTGGAGGGGCTGTCTGATGCTTTTGACGATGATCATTTGTTTCCTACCAATAAAGTAAATATGATTATAGTAGACGATTTGATGAACTCTGCTTGTGAAAATGATGAAATCGAGAAAGCCTTTACCAAGTACATGCATCACAGGAACCTGAACATTATGTATATAGTTCAGAACATATTTTGTCAGGGAAAAAAGAATTGCACGATTAACCTAAACACAAAGTACATGGTTCTGTTAAAAAAACCCAGGGATAAATTACATATTGCTATGCCAGCTCAGCAAATGTACCCCGGTAAAGCTCAATTCTTTCTAGAAGCTTTTGAGGATGTTATCAAAAGACCTTATGGCTACCTGGTGGTGGATTTAAATGCTTCCACACCAGAAGTTTACAGACTAAGAACCGGTCTTTTCCCTTCAGACTGGCCAGAGGTTTATACTTTGAAAAGAACAACAGCCGGGTGTAAAAAGAGATGAATTATCGGCAGGCCCCTTTTTAACAGCCGGGGTTGCTAACCGAAAACATGTCTAGCTGCGTGAAGAGAAACCTGGTCCTTTGAAAATTACTTAGCAAATCATCCCCACAGCAAAGGAAGGCTATACTGTGTTCGGCCTCTGATGATTTAGTAGCGTCCATCTCAGAAATAGCACTCAATACCTTAAAAGGAAACATACCTTTGACACAAAATCAAGTGTGCATGCTGAAAAACAGATGCACGCTTATAAAAACTTTGTGTAATAAAAGGGTTTCACTTAAAAGAAAGAAGCATCCGGTGAAGCAGTCTGGGGGGTTTATCAGACCTCTGTTAAGTTTTGCTATCCCTCTGATAACGGGGCTTTTGACTAATTGATAATGGAGTATGCAGAAAAAATGTACCTGGTTCCCAGCCGTCAGTTGGAGCAATTAAGGACTTTCCCTCCAGCGGAGAAAATATCAGAACGACCGCAACTTGCTTACTGGATGCTGAAATGAAGTCTGTTCTTCAAAGAACCGACTTAGCCAAATATGAAAAGGCTAAACTTTACAGTGCCGTACTTCAAAGGTACCGAACGTATGTGAAGCGTAATGATGTGGATAAAGGGGAAATAAGTCTGTTTCTAAAGGAATGGAGTGTGACTGCCAAACCCCCAGAAACACCAAAGCCCTCAGACTCTGTTGCTTAGGAGATGCTGGATAACGTGAATAAGCGTTATAAGAAAAATGCATTAGTATTGCTAAATAAGCTGGGCCAGGATAAAAATATCTCTTTGTGGAATGATAAAGGGGCTTTTATGTACAAAGGCTCTGTGGTTAATGGTTCTAACATGCTCGACTTAGTCAGGGCTGTCACCCAGATGTGCTCTGTTCCTAGCAGACATGTGCCTAAAGGAGAGGATGTGTTTATGAATGCCATGGTGGAACTGAACATACCATCTTCCGTCATGGGCAATGCGACCAACAGAGATCTTTTGGAATGTCCGAAGGCCTCGACTGCCTTCTGAAGCACTTAGAGGAGAGGAAAGTGATCAGAAATAGTCAGCATGGATTCACCAAGGCCAAGTCATGCCTGACTAACCTAATTGCCTTCTATGAGGAGATAACTGGCTCTGTGGATGAGGGGAAAGCAGTGGATGTGTTATTCCTTGGCTTTAGCAAAGCTTTTGATACGGTCTCCCACAGTATTCTTGATGGCAAGTTAAAGAAGTATGGGCTGGATGAATGGACTATAAGGTGGATAGAAATCTGGCTAGATCGTCGGGCTCAACGGGTAGTGATCAATGGCTCCATGTCTAGTTGGCAGCCGGTATCAAGCTGAGTGCCCCAACGGTCGGTCCTGGGGCCGGTTTTGTTCAATATCTTCATTAATGATCTGGAGGATGGCGTGGACTGCACTCTCAGCAAGTTTGCAGATGACACTAAACTGGGAGGAGTGGTAGATATGCTGGAGAGTAGGGATACGATACAGAGGAACCTAGACAAATTAGAGGATTGGGCCAAAAGAAATCTGATGAGGTTCAACAAGGACAAGTGCAGAGTCCTGCACTTAGGATGGAAGAATCCCATGTACTGCTACAGACTAGGGACCGAATGGCTAGGCAGCAGTTCTGCAGAAAAGGACCTAGGGGTTACAGTGGATGAGAAGCTGGATATAAGTCAACAGTGTGCCCTTGTTGCCAAGAAGGCTAACGGCATTTTGGGCTGTATAAGTAGGGGCATTGTCAGGAGATCAAGGGACGTGATCATTCCCCTCTATTCGACATTGGTGAGGCCTCATCTGGAGTACTGTGTCCAGTTTTGGGCCCCACACTACAAGAAGGCTGTGGAAAAATTGGAAAGAGTCCAGCGGAGGGCAACAAAAATGATTAGGGGGCTGGAGCACATGAGTTATGAGGAGAGGCTGAGGGAACTGGGATTGTTTAGTCTGCAGAAGAGAAGAATGAGGGGGGATTTGATAGCTGCTTTCAACTACCTGAAAGGGGGTTCCAAAGAGGATGGATCTAGACTGTTCTCAGTGGTACCAGATGACAGAACAAGGAGTAATGGTCTCAAGTTGCAGTGGGGGAGGTTTAGATTGGATATTAGGAAAAACTTTTTCACTAGGAGGGTGGTGAAGCACTGGAATGGGTTACCTAGGGAGGTGGTGGAATCTCCTTCCTTAGAGGTTTTTAAGGTCAGGCTTGACAAAGCCCTGGCTGGGATGATTTAGTTGGGATTAGGTCCTGCTTTGAGCAGGGGGTTGGACTAGATGACCTCCTGAGGTCCCTTCCAACCCTGATATTCTATGATTCTATGACCACTGACACCGGCGTGGATCGAGAAACAGTGACCTCTTTTTTGCCCTCTAAAAAACAAAAATTGGCTAAAAGATCCCAATGGCTCAGTGTGTAATGTTTTTCATATTCTAAATATATATATTTAAAACTGGTAATATTTTGCTTTAAATAAAACATTTTCTATACTTTAAAAAAAATTATATCTATGTGTACTTTTTCTGAATTGGTCATTGTTTAAAAAAAAAAGAACAAAAACCCACCAAACATCAATTGTCTTTAAACCCCTCATCTGGGGTGCTTTATTGGGCAACATAGTTTTTAAAATCGTTGCAAGATACACACGTCTGGGTTTGTTGAAACATGTTTTGAGCGAGGTTAGGTATGCCCGAGAATTTACATTTTGTATTTTTTACAAAATTCATCATCATCTGGTTGGTTTGCACTAAGTCGTTAGAATACAATTTTAAAATCTGGTGAAAAGATAAACCCTTGCTATGATGATGTAAGAAAAACATGCAGTGATAGCCGCAGGCGACAGAGAGGTGGTCTTGTAATTGTCTAGTGTGAAACACCACGTCGGTGGCATTTTTGGTTAAAAATTTCATAATGATTCTAGGAAACAACACTGTTCGGGGGATGCCCGTGAGTCAAAAAACTCTCCACAGTTGTGCTCCACCAGATACAAAGTGAGCCAGTGTTCACCCGGTTGCTTGTGTGGATGCGTGTTGACCACCAAACCTAGGGGTCTCTGAGACAGCTTGCTGCCAGGGAGCCAATCGCAAGGGAACACTTCTAAGAAATTATTTTTTGTGTAAGGGTCCGTTGATAAGACAGGTGAGAGCTGCACAGTGTCCATATTCACATGTGGTCAAACAGAATGTTTCTCCTCTGATTTATCTCTATGACGTTGTCAAAAACCCCATACACGATCATATTCATCATTACTGTCAAAGCCTTCCTAAAACGTATTTCTGCTCTCAAGTTCCAGGTTTTAATCAGGGAACAGTGATCGGCGCATTCCTGGTCAGGAGACAGGTCAAAGGCAAACAAGGTGTAACCCTGTGCAAACTCCTCACAGTCGATTAACAGAGAGCGATCTTTCATGTGTTTACCAGCCGTCTGTACCAGGTTCATGTATTCTCTCACACAGCATCTGGCCTCGAAGTCTGGTTGCAGAGGCTTGGTTGGTATCTGTTCACCATCCACATACAAGGCCACAAAATTAATATGGTAAGGTTTAAAATGAAAGGTGTTTTTAACGTAACTTCCACTAATGGCATCATTATCCACAAACCCTAGAACAAGCATTTTGGGTAACTGTCCCAAGAATAGATTCTCCTGGTTACTGACCCTGCTGCCCACGGGGATGCTAAACACTTTCATTCCCACATGGTCCACGGGGTATTTAGCATTAGCGGTAAGCAGGGCCTCTGCATGCCCCAGACGGACGCCTGGGGCCACCCGTACTTTCTTCACAAAAAGAGACGCCGATACAATGCACAGTTTAAAGCCTTCAGCCGCACTGCCCATTAAACAGAAGGCATCTTTACTGCACGTCAGTTTAATTTTCACATACACTCCGTTCAACAAAAGTTTTTCTTGAAAAAACAGGTCGTTGTGTAGATGACCCAAGAGCTCTACCGTCCTGCTCTGGGCCGTCAGCTTTGCCTGCCTCACAAACCCTAGATTCCCACCATCCAACTCCATTTCTTTGTGTTGTCCGGGAGTGTCTTTGTAAAACAGGTCGTTGGAAAATTGCATGGTGAGGGTGTCGTCGCTGTAATTGAGCATCGATTCTATAAAGGCCCTGTAAGGGTATGTGATGTTATTGACACAAACTGGGACCGTATAGATCATTGTTGCAACCAAAGTCCTGTAGTGGCACCAAATCTTGTATAAAGGGGGTCAAATAATGTGTCTAAGACAAGGTTATGGTTTGCAGATGAAGCACAGCTTGTCCATAAATAACTACTGACCAATGTGCAGAGTGAAATGAACTGCTGATTGATGCCTGACAGTGAAAGACAAATAGTGCAGCTCAGTGCAATTATCTGAAACTCAGGCTTCACAGTCAGTCTCCCTGGTGGTGGAACTTGGTGCATGGTGCCAGAAGTGGGACCCTGCTCTCCTGCCCACAACAGAATGTGTTGCCCAAGTTGCACGTGGATGTACAGACGATGCGGGTTGTATACAGTTCGGGTGCACAGAGTACATCTCTCCATTCTAGCTCATACAGTTGTTCATGGACCACCCAACCTCAGACAAATCTAAAGAATTGTCCCAGATTGAGGTGTCATTAGGGGAGGTTTAGGAAAAAATTGATAAACTAAACAGTAGTAAGTCTCCAGGACCTGATGGTATTCACCCAAGAATTCTGAAGGAGCTCAAATATGAAACTGCAGAACTACTAACTCTAGTTTGTAATCTATCATTTAAATCAGCTTCTGTACCACATGACTGAAGAATAGCTAATGTGACACCAATTTTTAAAAAGGGCTCCAGAGGTGATCCCAGCAATTACAGGCCGGTATGCCTGATTTCAATACCGGGGAAACTGGTTGAAACTATAGTAAAAAACAAAATTATCAGACACATAGATGAACAAATTTTGTGGGGAAGAGTCAACATGGTTTTTGTAAAGGGAAATCATGCCTCACCAATCTACTGGAATTCTTCGAGGGGGTCAACAAGCATGTGGACAAGAGCGATCCAGTGGATATAGTGTATTTAGATTTTCAGAAAGCCTTTGACAACATCCCTCACCAAAGGCTCTTAAGCAAAGTAAGCTGTCATGGGATAAGAGGGAAGGTCCTCTCATGGATTGGTAACTGGTTAAAAGATAGGAAACAAAGGGTAGAAATAAAGTTTTCAGAATGGAAAGAGGTAAATAATGGTGTACTGTACTGGGTCCAGTCCTATTCAACATATTCATAAATAATCTGGAAATAGGGGTATAGTGAGGTGGCCTGGCTCCCGAGCGGCCCTGTGAGGGCCGAGCCAGAACAGCCGCCGGAGTGGGCGGCGTCACCACCACCTGTCCCCACCCCCCGGAAGTCAAGGGGCGGGACAGGAAGTATAAAGGCCCGGGCCCAGCGCTCAGTTGCAGGCCGGCCACTGGAGAGGGCAGACGCTGGTGCCCGAGCTCCTGCTGGGCCAAGCCTGCCCTGAGCCCGATATCCTGAGAAGGCCTGGCCGAGCCTGCCCCGGGCCCGGTATCCTGAGGAGGACTGGCCGAGCCTGCCCCGAGCCCGGTATCCTGAGGAGGACTGGCCAAGCCGGCCCCGAGTCCGGTACCCTGCGGAGCGGCCTGCATGTCCCCTCGCCGAGGAGCCTGCGGAGCCGCCCAGCCTGCCCAGCGCTCGCTACCCTGAGGAGCCCATGATCTGGGACACAGTGGAGGAAGCGGGCGATGGACAGGTACCAATGGAGGAGGGGGAGATTGGAAGTGGCCCGGGGATCGCCGACCCCGGTCTGGCGGTAGCAGACCCCGAGCCTATGTCAGTGTGTTGCGGTCAGGATCCCCAGACCGACTGCTGCTGTTAGGGCCCCGGGCCGGGACACAGTGGAGTGGGTGGGTCTGTGTCCCCCCTGCCACCCCAACTCGGGTGGCAGTCTCTCTCCTCCCCAAACTGAATGACGGTCTGTTTGCTCAGCCCCTGCCTGAGGGCCTGAGCCCTGAAAGACTATTTGTTGCTCCGCCCCTGCCTAAGGGCCGGAGCCCCTGAGAGACTATTTGTTTGCTCCGCCCCTGCCTAAGGGCCGGAGCCACTGAGCGACTATTTGTTTGCTCCGCCACGCCTAAGGGCCGGAGCCCCTGAGAGACTATTTGTTTGCTCCGCCCCGCCTAAGGGCCGGAGCCCTGAGGGACTATTTGTTTGCTCCGCCCCTGCCTAAGGGCCGGAGACCTGTGAAATTGTTTGTTTGCTCCGCCCCTGCCTAAGGGCTGGAGCCCTGGGAGACTGTTTGGGGACCTCAGCCCAGTGAAGTGAGGTGGCCTGGCTCCCGACTGGCCCTGTGAGGGCCGAGCCCCTTTCCCGGACTGTTACAAGGGGTAAACAGTGAGGTGGCAAAGTTTGCAGATGATACAAAACTATTCAAGATAGTTAAGTCCCAGGCAGACTGTGAAGAGCTACAAAAGGATCTCTCAAAACTGTGTGACCGGGCAACAAAATGGCAGGTGAAATTCAATGTTGATAAATGCAAAATAATGCACATTGGAAAACATAATCCCAACTATACATATAAAATGATGGGGTCTAAATTAGCCATTGCCACTCAAGAAAGAGATCTTTGAGTCATTGTGGATAGTTCTCTGAAAACATATACTCAATGTGCAGTGGCAGTCAAAAAAGCAAACAGAATGTTTGGAATCATTAAGAAAAGGATAGATAATAAGACAGAAAATATCATATTGCCTCTATATAAATCCATGGTACACCCACATCTTGAATACTGCGTGCAGATGTGGTTGCCCCATCTCAAAAAAGCTATATTGGAATTGGAAAAAGTTCAGAAAAGGGCAACAAAAATTATTATGGCTTCCGTATGAGGAGAGATTAATCACACTGGGACTTTTCAGCTTGGAAAAGAGATGATTAAGGTGGGATATGATTGAGGTCTATAAAGTCATGACTGGTGTGGAGAAAGTGAATAAGGAAGTGTTATTTACTCCTTCTCATAACACATGAACTAGGGCAGGGGTCTCAAACTCAAATGACCTCGAGGGCCAAATGAGGACTAGTACATTGGGCCGAGGGCCGCATTTACTGACCCCCCCCCGCCCCCCCCCCCCGGCCCCCCCCCCCCCCCCCCCCC
>QXTE01000858.1:13581-66267 GCA_003942145.1 Platysternon megacephalum
GGGGGGGGGCGGGGGGGCCGGGAGGAGCTTGCGGGCCGCATGCGATAGCCCTGCTGGCCGCATGCGATAGCCCTGCGGGCCGCATGCGGCCCGCGGGCCGCGTGTTTGAGACCCCTGAACTAGGGTCACCAAATTAAATTAATAGGCAGCAGGCTTAAAACAAACAAAAGGAAGTATTTCTTCACACAATGCACAGTCAACCTGTGGAACTCTTTGCCAGAGGATGTTGTGAAGGCCAAGTATATAACAGGGTTCAAAAAAGAACTAGATAAATTCATGGAGGATAGGTCCATCAATGGCTATTAGCCAGGATGGGCAGGGATGGTGTCCCTAGCCTCTGTTTCCCAGAAGTTGGGAATGGGCAACAGGGAATGGTTCACTTGATGATTACCTGTTCTGTTCATTCCCTCTGGGACACCTGGCATTGGCCAATGTCGGAAGACAGGATACTGGGCTAGATGGACCTTTGGTCTGACCCAGTATGGCCGTTCTTATGTTTTTATGCTCTGCCTGGAACCTGACTGATCATCTACAATTTCGCCTGGATGAAATGTTTTCAGGCATCACCTGCCAGGAGTGGGGGAAAATTAGGGCAAACATTACCAGGATGCTGAATTAGGATGCAGAGATAACAGAGCAGATTCTCCCTCCTTCTCCCTCCCACCCCCACCCATCCAGCATGATGCAAATACACAGAAGAAGAAGGACAAGCAGTGAGGGGGAGGGGGAAGAAATGGTTGCCAGGGAAATTTTGTGGCTTCCACCCTCAGGTGAAGCTAAACCTACTGCCTGCAATATCCTCCATAACAATAATTTTATTGGTCACAACACAGAAATCCATCCCTGTTACACTACCCTTTCCCCCATGGTAATAATAAAGATGGTGGGCAGATCTGATCCTTATCACACTGTGGATCCAATCCCTGGCTCTACGCTGCTCCCTCTCTAGGCTCTTCTTGAGCTCCATCCCTAAACCAGGTCCTTGGAAAATGGATCCTGGACACTCACTAACCCAGAGATTCCAAAACCTTTTCTGTCATGCTCCACCCTCCTTCAGAGACCCATCCCCCCACACGGCTCCCTCCCTCCAAGCAGAAACAGCAACTTCACGGATACCTGGGGCCCTGGATCCCACATCGGCCAGGATGCCTTAATGCTCCCAGCCCACGAGCACCCCCTGCCTGGGACATGCCCCAGGTGGGCAGCCCGAGTAGGACAAAAACAGCCCGTCTGCTCCCGTTCCTGTGGCATTACCCATGGAACTCCCTCCCCCAAACCACCCACAGGCCACAGACTCCTCCAGACCCAGTGTGACCCCAGCACACACACCCAACAGCCTGTGCAGGCAGGGAGGAACCACCTCCCAAGGGGTGCACATGCACCAGCCCCCAGAGAGCAAGCGAGCTGGAATGGGCCCTCCCAACTTCACACAGGAAGTAGCCACATCCCACTGCTCCCTGCCCCTCCCTCCTCATTGCTCCTCCAGCCCAGCAGCAGTGTTAGGGGCTGAGGTGTAAGTGGTCTGGCCTAGGGGGTCAATGCTGGGCTGAGGTCCACATGTCAGGGACTTCCTGGGGCTCCCTCCAGGGTTAAATAAGGCACTTGGCCAATAAGAGGACCTCAGGGTACTGTCATTCTGGATCCTTTGGGCAGTACTTCCTGTGGCACCTCCTATCCACAGTGGGCCCTGGCTGTGGCTCCACAGGGCCTCCCAGTGGTACTGTGGGAACATCAGCTGTCCCAGGCGCTGCAGACCTGGGGTCTATTTAACAGATTCTTACATCACCCCCCTCTTCAGGGGCACCCTTCCTCTGGGTGGGAGCTGGGTCCGGTATATCTGGGTGGTCTTGATTAAACCTTTTTACTAGGTCAGGAGCATGGACATGAGCAGTGGGTTCCTAGGAGCATTTTTCAGCACCGTAGCCCTCCCAATCAATTAGGTAGTACAGTCTCCCCTATGCAGTTTAGAGCTGAGGATAGCATGGACTATGTATTCCTCATGCCCTGGGACTTGGACCTGCAGGGGCGGATGTTGAGACCGATTGGCAAAGGGGTCCTCTGTGTAAGTCTTCAGGAGGGATACATGGAAAATGGGATGTAAGTTAAGTGACCGAGGGAGCTGCAATTTGAAGGTGATGGGGTTGATTTGCTGATAAATCTGGAAGAGTCCAAGGAACTGGGGTTCTAGCTTGCAGTTTGGCTTGTTCATATGGAGGTGTTTTGCTGCAAGCCAGACCTTTCCACCCACCCTGAGAGCTGGGCCTTCCTGGTGTCAACGATCTGCGTATGGCTTGCAGGCCCTTTTCACATCTTGGAGATGGTCCTTAAGCTCCTCCTGGATATGGTGAATTTGTTGATTCCAGTCAGCAGTTGCTGGGTTCAGGGAGGTTGCTGTCAAGTCCAGGTGGAAGCTAGGGTGGAACCCATAATTTGCAAAGAACTGACTGTGCCCTTGGTGGGGTGTTCAGCTTGTTGTATGAGAACTAAGCTTAAGGAAGGAGGCAGAACCAGTTATCTTGATGGTAATTAACAAAGCACCATAGGTTTTGCTCTAATACTTGGTTCACCGGCTCTGTCTGCCCATGTGTCTGGGGATGGAAAATTCATTAGCCTGAGAGTTTCATGCCAAAAGTGTGAGACAAACTGTGGGGCTTGGTCCAACGTGATACTCTCTGGAAGTCCATCAAGACAGATCACATGAACCTCTAGGAGTCGAACTGTTGTTTCAGCAGAGGACAGGCTGTTACAGGGGATGAAGTAGATCAACTGACCAAAATGACACACAATAATCAAGACCACTGTGTGGTTATGAGAGTCAGGGAGTTCCACTATGAAAGTCCAAGGTGATGGAGGTCCACGGTCTAGGTCAGTGATCTTCAACCTTTTTACACACAAGATCATTTTTTGAATTTAAGTGCAACCCAGGATCTACCCCACCCCTTCCCCGAGGCCCGGCCCCTTTCCTGAAGGCCCGAGCCATTCACTCCATTCCCTTCCTCCCCCATCGCTCACTCTTCCCCATGCTAACTCACTTTCACCAGGCTGGAGCAAGGGGTTGGGGTCGGGAGGGGATGCCAGCTCTGGGCTGGGGCTGAGGGGTTTGGAGTGTGGGAGAGGGCTTCGGGCTGATCCTGGGGCAGGGGGTTGTAGTGCAGGAAGGTGTGAGGGGTGCAAGCTCTGGGAGGGAGTTTGGGTGCAGGAGCCCGGGACCAGAAAGTTGGGGCTAGGTGCATACAGGCAGACCCTTTGGCAGTATTCAGACGAAGCTGATCCTCTTTTCTCACCAAGAGATGCCAGGCTTATGCTGCTCCAGTCAGGTGATGCCAAGAATTAGGGGGAAGTGGGGAGAATGGATCACACTGAACTGTAGCACCTCCCAATGGCCATGAATTAAGGTCTCTAGCATCACTGGCCCTGAAAACAGGAGGGCCCATCTGTCGTTTCTAGGAGAAATGCTGTAGGCTTTAAACAGAGGGGGATTTGTAGCGCTTGAGCAGCTTTAGCATCTGTGAAGTTATCAATAGCCTCGAAATTGATCAGAGCCCACTGGGAGGCAACCAGCTTGGCCCCATCCATGGTATGTAACTATTCGTACTTGGAATGTGGGGGAGGACCTGCGTGTCCTGGATTGAGTTTCTCTTGAGGCCTGGGGGATTGTTCCAGAGCATAGTGACCTGGTGCTGCCCAGACCAGCCCCCACATGCTGCCTAGTCTCACTTATTTCCTGATTCCTTGTGGATTGAGGTCTGCAACAGGCAAGAGGAGAGGGCATGTCCGGGTGCTGCATAGTTTATTGTGTCATTCCTTTTCTGCTAGGGTCAAGCGTCAGTGGCCCAAATCAACCTGCATCATGGCTGGGCCCTGGAGTTTTCAGTGTAGCATGTGGGCAAAGTGGTGGCAAGGTGCCCCTCCTCTCCTCCCTTCATTCATGCATAGGTGACGACTCCATGGGTGCTCTGGAACTAGAGCATCCATGGGGAAAAAATAGTGGGTGCCCAGCACCCAGCAGCAGCCCCACTGATCAGCTCCTCTCCCTCCCCCAGAGTGTCTCCCACCTGCCAGTGATCAGCTGTTCAGCGGTGTGCAGGAGGTGCTGAGGGGGATTGGGTGGAGTGGGGTCAGGAAGAGGCACGCTCGGGGGAGGGGATGGAATGGGATAGAAAGAGGCAGGGCGGGGGTGGAGTGGGGGCGGGAAGAGGGAGGGCGGAGGGTGAGCCCTTCCTACTCCAGGACTAGAGTGAGACTCTTTCAGCTCCTGGCCCCCCAGCCCTCTTATCAGGACCAGCTCGGCCCAGATTGAGCTGGCCACACATGTGGTCAGCTACTCTCTCAGCTGCTCTCACTCCTTTTATCCCAGCCGCAGCCCTCTCCAGGCCTGCTTTTCACCCCTATTCTGCTGGAATGGGGCAGCTGCCCCACTACACCTCCACTTTGGAGAAATTAAAGTCATTGAGGTTGTAGTAGTAGGATTTTATGTTTGTATTTTATATAATTTAGAATGAAGGATAAAGAATAATAATGTAGCATGTATTAAATGTATTGGTGTATGATTTGATCATAACGTGCCAGCCACCCTTTTAGAATAGCAGAAAGGAATGGTCTAGTGTGCCATTGGTAAAGATGCATCAGCCAGAATCTGTGTCTGAGCTGATTTCAAGGCAGTAACAGACCTTTTAGGGTCACCACTTTTTTGTAGGTTTAGCATTTTAAAATAAGTAAAAGAATGCAATGATTGTTTTTCTCTTGCATTGCAATTTGATGTTCCTGTTCAAATGTTCTGTGTAAATCAATTCTGTTTTGTGTGTGAATGAGGAATGTGTGTTTTAGAAGATATGTGTGAAGGCTATTGTTAGAGGGTTTATTCCTTCACCCGCTCACTTCCCTGGTCCTTCTCGCATGAACAGAGAGCAACAATACCCAAAGTTCGAAGGTGCAAACAATTTGATGTTTATTGGGGTGAACTTTTAGCAAGCATGATTTTAGTTTCCTTCCTCAGTGTCCCCCTTCCCAGCTCTGATACCACAGAGCCTTGCCTGTGTCCCTGTTCCCATTCCCCCCCCTTAGCAAAACATGACTCAAATTCCCCCACCCCCATTCCCTGTTCCCATTCTCCNAGGTGATAGATCGGATCACCTTTCTAACAGCCCCAGATTGCCTTATTTCAATGTGACTAGTTTGGAATGGAAGGATGTAACTGTACACTTTGCAGCTTATGGCTGCCTCTGCTGCTTAGCCAAAGGCCTTAGCCTAAGAACAGGGCCTCAGACTGTCACAGTAAGAGAAGGCCCTTACACCGGCAGACAGTAATTTTAATTCTTTCTTTTATACCTCTATAACTAGCTAAGTGATAATAATACACCTAAATTCTTAAAGTATAGGCCTTTGCAGACAGGCCTGAATATCTATATCCTAACAGCCATCACCAAATCAGATGTTCTAGGGAGGAACCGAGGACAGACGCAAGGGCGCCAGAAGATTATAACACGCCCCTATTGAAATGTCAGAAGAGGGCAGATTGACGACTCTAAAGATGAGACAGGCACCTATCAATGGGGACAAGATAGCTGTGATCAAAACCAGCATGGGGTAACTCCCTGAGAGACTTGATGAAAGAACAAGATAAAGGATGAAGACAATTTAAGAAAACAAGCACTCGTCAAACAACAATTGATTACAGCATGACAGTGCAAAACTCATTGGTCCCAATGAAGGAAAAATGCTATATCAACAGGGTGCCTTGCCATGAAACTTTGGGTTCGTTCTGCCAAGACTTCCCCGGAGCATCGTGTCGTGACTGACAGAACCCAGCTCCTCCCTACCGATGATCAACCTAGCTGGCTACTAGATTGATCCGGACTCTGGACTGGTAACTATAACATTGACTGGCGGGACAGTGTGTTTGTGTGTGATTGAATGGACGTGCTAATCGTTGTATTTCCAATAAATGTGGCATATTGCCTTTTCCCATGAAAAAGATTGTGTGCTTCTTATAAGCATAACAAGGTCACCAGATCTAGTGAATCAAATTTGTCCAAGGAATTGCTGAAACTGAGTGAATTCACTACAAGAACTGACCATTGATAGCCACATCCAACTGTATGGCAGGCTGTCATCTTGTGTGTACTGTAGATGCACTAGTGTGTACTGTAGATGTACTAGCAACCACTGCACTAAAGGTATGGTCAATGTTGCCTGAGCATTTCCATTTGAAAGGGTCCCTTTTCAGCTCCTTATCGCTTTTTATGTTTCAGGCTGAATTCTTCCACATCTGGTCTTTACTTAAGGTGATTTACATTTGTTTTTAGTGAAAACGGGTCAGCCGTTTTTGAGCACAAAAAGAAATGATATATTTATACCATTATTAAAAAACCCAAACAAACAAACAAACAAAAAACAACCCCAAAACCACCTTATCCTGAACACCAATAGCACTTCTGGGGTTTGGTGCAGACACTAGATGTTTAGAAGATGTTGTTTGCAGATGTGCTCTTAGACGGCACAGAGAAAATCTGTCTGGATTTTGCCTAGTTCTGAGAATTTACAGAATGGATGTGACAGATGTTGCAATGCCAGATATTGCAGTATTTGGGGGCGGGCGGGGGGGCTATGTTGTATTTGATACACAAAGTATGAAAACCAGAAAAACCCATTGCACTGAGATAGGCCAGACAGTCTGAGCTGTAGAATATCCATAGCTCTTTAAAATAAGACATTATATTTATCATTATTTGTACTAGTGTAGTGTTCAGAAGGCCCTTTATATGTCATACGTGAAACTGTATCATGGGTTGAGTTAAATCCCCCTGGACACTGATAAGTATGAACTTACCTTTCAGTTAACATAACAGTCAGCATAAGCCCCAATCAGAAGGTGTCTGTGAATCCACCCAGGAGCTTTTGGCTGAGTATTGTTTTACAAAGGGCAGTGGGGGAAGAAAGTTCACACAGAAAGTGAGAACAGACAAGAACATAAGAATATAAGAACGGCCATACTGGGTCAGACCAAAGGTCCAACTAGCCCAGTATCCTGTCTACCGACAGTGGCCAATGCCAGGTGCCCCAGAGGAAGTGAACCTAACAGGTAATAATCAAGTGATCTCTCTCCTGCCATCCATCTCCATCCTCTGACAAACAGAGGCTAGGGACACCATTCCTTACCCATCGTGACTAATAGCCATTAATGGACTTAACCTCCATGAATTTATCCAGTTCTCTTTTAAACGCTGTTATAGTCCTAGCCTTCACAACCTCCTCAGGTAAGGAGTTCCACAAGTTGACTGTGCGCTGTGTGAAGAAGAACTTCCTTTTATTTGTTTTAAACCTGCTGCCTATTAATTTCATTTGGTGACCCCTAGTTCTTGTATTATGGGAATAAGTAAATAACTTTTCCTTATCTACTTTCTCCACATCACTCATGATTTTATATACCTCTATCATATCCCCCCTTAGTCTCCTCTTTTCCAAGCTGAAGAGTCCTAGCCTCTTTAATCTCTCCTCATATGGGACCCGTTCCAAACCCCTAATCATTTTAGTTGCCCTTTTCTGAACCTTTTCTAGTGCCAGTATATCTTTTTTGAGATGAGGAGACCACATCTGTACGCAGTATTCAAGATGTGGGTGTACCATCGATTTATATAAGGGCAATAATATATTCCCGTCAGCATAACATGGCTACACGGACGTTTTTAGAGCAGCACAGCTGTATCGGTACAGCTATGCTCCTGTAGGCTTGTAAATGCAAACACAGCCTAAGTACGCAGTGCCATACGCTTTGTGGGGCAGAAGTATTTTGTCTGTGAGTCTGTGAAGTGTCACAGGAGCTCCATGGAGCCTGAATGGAAAGGTCTGGAAGTGGTACAGCTCATAGGTCATAGCGAATGCAGTTAACTCCTTGGAGTCAGGTGCCAAAGGGATTTCCTAATAACCGTTTGTAAGGCTGAGAATGGTGATGTATTGAGCTTTCCCCAGGCCTTCAGGTATCTCGCTGATCTGGGGTACAGGATAGGCATCAAACTTTGGCACTGCATTTAATTTGTGAAAATCAATGTGAAGGCAAATACTGTGGTCTGGCTTAGGGACCAGCACAACTGGGCTGCACCAATTGCACCCAATTGCAACACAATTTGTAATTCCTTCTTGGCTGTGTCCTTGGACACAGCTCTCAGGTTTCAGATGTATGGGTGTTCGATTAGGTGGGTCCACCCTGGTTTAGTAGTAAGGACATATGTGAAACACTTGACCAATTCTCTGGCCTCCTCCTGGTGGGCCAGGGACAGGTTTTCCCTGAGAAGCATCTCTGTGCACGACCTGGTCTCTGACCCCTGGGGACCAAACTTTGCCTCTGGTGTTGGGATGTGGGCAAGACACATCCTGGGCCCACTAGATTTCAGCAGCTTGACATGATATGTCTGGGAACCCAGCAGCTTGTTCACCAACTGAAACTTATAGCTCACCCCCTGCGACTTGTCTGAGGATCTCAAATGTTCCATGCCCCTTTCTCAGCAGTTAGCGTTCTGCAGAGGCAGCAGCAGGAGAACCCCATCCCCTGGCTGGTAGACCCAGAGGTGGGTGTTTCTATTGTACTCTTGTTCCTGGGAGTGCTGTGCCACTCTCAGCTTCTCCCTGGCAAAGCCCCCTACCAGATCTAGTCTCTCTCTCTCAACTTGAGGACACACCGGATTACATTCTAGATAGAAGTGCTTTGTTCCTGACAAGAGTCCTGTGAAAGAACCAGTACCGCCCGGGGTTGTCAGCTGTACAGCAATTGAAAGGGTGAAAAGCTGGTGGAGGATTGTGGGACCTCCTGAATTGCAAACTACATATACAGGGACATGTTGTCCCAATTTTGGGATTCCTTATGTGACAGGTATTCCTGGCGTGCAGCCTGGAACTGGGGTACTGCTGTGCTCCCTTAACTCTCCAGCCTGGGCTGTCTCTCATAATGCCTTGCTAGTGACAAGCAGTAAACCCCTCCAGGTGCTACTATCACTTGGCACAACAGCAGGTGAAGCCCCACACCCAGCTAGATTGCATGAATGGTCCCAGAGCCACTCATGAATTAACAATAGCGAGAAACTCCAGCCAAAGTACCCCCAGCTCCCCAGCCTTGTGCCCATGAACTGCACCAGTGGTTATCAAACTTTTGTATTGGTGACCCCTTTCACACAGCAAGCCTCTTTATAAATTAAACACAATTTTTTTTTATATTTAACACTATTATAAATGCTGGAGGTGAAGCAGGGTTTTGCAGTGGAGGCTGACAGCTCGTGATCCCCCATATAATAACCTCAAGACCCCCTGAAGGGTCATGGCCCCCAGTTTGAGAACCCCT
This sequence comes from Platysternon megacephalum, assembly GCA_003942145.1. Classification (NCBI taxonomy): domain Eukaryota; kingdom Metazoa; phylum Chordata; order Testudines; family Platysternidae; genus Platysternon; species Platysternon megacephalum. The sequence goes on from QXTE01000858.1 coordinate 22,913, forward strand.
GAACTACACTGTCCTGCCCTGGCCAGTATATGAGTTTATTACACAATCCACCCCTCCCTCAATGTGGAAAGGACAATGAACAAGCCTTTGTTAACTGAGCTGAGATTTTTCACCAAGCGCTTCACTCAAGCCACACTGTTATTAGGTAAAATATAAAATAGATTTATGAACTACAGAAAGAAAGATTTTAAGTGATTATAAGTAATAGCGTACAGATCAAAGTAGATTACCATAAGAAATGAAACAAAAACACAATCTAAGTTCTCTAAACTGGATAGGATTTGAATCAAACTGTGTCTCACCCTGTTCGATAGTACAAACAGTCCACCAAGCTTCCATACACAGGCAGGCTTCCTTCTTTCCCACCTGGGACCCCCCTTTCTCAGTTGAGTCTTTGTTCCTCAGGTGTTTCCAGGTGTTGTGTTGTAGGGGGAGAGTGAGGCCCCTTGGTGATGTCACTTCCCCCTTTTACAGCTTCTTCCATCTTCCTGGAAAGATCTTTTGCTGTGACCTGACTGAAACAGTCCGCATTGCGTAGTGCTATTTCTGAGAGGTTTCTATTGTACCCACTTCCTGAGGTAATCCTTGTGAGTGTATTTCCCTCAATAGGCCATTAACGCTGTTTGGCCTTTTCATTGTTGTACTTGAAAGTCCGTCCCAGAGCACTCTGCACGGTGCTGGTGGGGGTTGGGGGGGACACAGATGGACCAGGGGGCAGGCTCCACGCCACACCCCCTGTGTGCCCACAAACACAGTCTAGACCCCCACCACTAGAGCACAGTTCGAAAAGTTATTCAGTCCTTAATGGCCCCCTCCACAGTGGTCTCCAGAGTCCGGTGTGCTCCCCCAGCAGCCGATGGTCCGCGTAGTCCTCTGTCTCCTCCTCCAGGCTCCAGCAGCTTCCCAGGACAAGCACAGCAGCAGCAGCAGCTCCAGCAACCCTGGCAGCTAGGCAGGAAGGACCCCCCACAGGTGGTAACGGTGGTGGTGGTGGGGGGGTCCTGGCCTCTCCCTCCAGAGGCGGGGGGAGGGAGGGGCAGGCCGGCACGGCCCCCCCACCCCACACTCAGCAGTGGCAGTGGCAGTAGCAGTCCAGGGAGGGAACTCCAACCAGCAGCAGTAGTAGTAGCCCAAGAAGGGAGGGAGAAGGAGCTCCAGCCAGAGAGGAGGAAGAGCTCCAGCCAGCAGGGCAGCCAGAGGACACTGAGCACTCCCTACACATATTGGGTTTCCGGGAAGTGGGTGGGCTGCTAAAGGATCCCCCCCCCCCCCCCCAGCCTAAGGGGAGGACCTACAGGACCTGAAACCCAAATGATTTCGGGGGACAACTAATGAAAAACAGGGACAGGAGTGCAGTCAAAGGGTCAAAGAAGGGAACCTGATGGGGACACCAAGCAGAGAACCCCGGACAGTGCCCACTGCTCCTCAAAGGCATCAAGGGAGCGAGTGGACGCCGCCCAGAGGAACTCTGCCTGGATATGTGACCAGACAGAGGATCGGAAACAGGCCCCACAGTCACAGGAGTCTCCATTGGCCAACCTCCTCTCCCTGGTTGCATAGATGGCCGTTTTAGCCAGGGCCAGGAGGAAGTTGACCAGGAGGTCCCGTGACTTCGTGGGGCCATGGATAGGGAGTGCATAAAGAAGGAGGTGAGGAGAAAAGTGCAGCCAGAAACATAAGAAAATGTTTGTGAGGAGCCGGTATAGGGGCTCCAACCTGGCGGACTCCAGGTAAATGTGCGCCAGGGTCTCCCTCACGCCGCAAAAGGGGCAGGTGTCTGGGACGGGTGAACCGCGCCAAGTACACGCCCGTGCTCACGGCCCCATGAAGGAGCCGCCAGCTGATATCCCCGGCGGGCCTCGGGACCAGGGTGGAATATAGGCTGGCCCACCGGGGCTTCTCACCCTCCAGAGGTGGCAGGAGGTCCCGCCGCTTTGTGTCGGGACGGGACACGAGGGTGAGAAGGTGAAGTGTGTGGAGCATGAGCGTGTATAGGTGTTTCCTTGGCGCGGTCTGGAAGCGGACCGGCTGCANCACAAGGGAGTGGGGTCCAGCCCAGAGAAATGCCGGAGGGAGGAGCCGAGGGCAGGCAGGGTTGTAGTACACCCTTTCCTGGCCAAAGACCCAAACACATGCCTGAATTAGAAGCTTTCCCCAAAGAGGCAGGAGAATCTGCATCAGAGTGTCTACCAGAGGGCACAGAGAACTGGGAAAATGCAATAGATGCTAAACAAGTCAAATTGAATGAGCGAAGCCTGTCCACCGTAGATTTGCTGTTAACCTTGTGTCTTTTGCTCATTCACCTCTGGGATAAAACAAAAGAATTCATACTAGTAGTAAACCCTTTAAAGACGTGGGACATACCTGATTTGTGGAAAAACTGTTGTACATGCTAGGGATGGTAACAAGACAGCGCCACAAGCATGTTACTTTTCAGCCTATACCTGTAAATAGACTGGAAGCTTGGCACAGCAGCAAAAGCATAACAGGCCCATGCTGCTGTATAGAAGGGGAAACTGAGGCACACCGCCTCATGGCATTGGTGGTTAAATGTCAAGACACCTCCACTTTAACAGGTATTGCTGTCTGCATTCTGTTAGCAATACTACACCCCAACCTGTTTTCAGGCATCTGGGGACCAGAAACCCCAAAACTGCCTAGAACCCCTAGGATTGACATCATATGGTTTCAAGGTACTGAAAATGAGTGTGACCAAAGACGAACGGGAATTTTACAGGTACTGCCTCCGCCATGGACAGTGTCCAAGTCTCTGGCAGTAAGTTCAGGGGGAGGGTGTGACGGTACCTCCCATAAGGCTTTGTGGGAATATGACATAACTGGAATATGTTTTGTGCTGCCTGTGCCAGGTACAATATCTCTGTAAAGGTTATGGTCTACTATACATATTCATCCTTTTTGTACACATATATCATTTTGTACTTGAGGTTAAGAATATGGGTTGTATACTTGCTTGATCTCTAAGTAAGCTTTGTGAGGCATTTGTTCAGCTTCTTTAGGGAGGAATTCACTAGGTTACGTACCCGATCGGGAAGCATTTGGGGAACAATGCATCTTGGAATGCTCCAATCCACATAAGAAGTCTTCCTGGAGACATGCAAGATACCATGTGGGTAATGGCTGCTACCTGCAGTCGTGAGTCATGCATGGGCATGTGACCTGCCCATGTGATTCCGAATCTCCATTTTGTGACTGGATTCTACAGAGGGTGAGGAGGGGGTCTCCACCCACAAGAGACAGTCTATTTAAACCCGTGGGAGACCCCTCCATTTTGTCTTCAGCTGGCTAAAGAAGGAGCCTCTCCATCCCCCCAGGGTACTCGAAGGAAACTGGAACAAAGGACAGTAACTACAGGGGGTGTGAGTAACTGCTGGACCCAGGCTAAAAGAAGATTAGCCTGTAAAAGGGAACATTTTGGAACTGGTGAGGATCTTATCTGTATTTAGTGCAATTAGACATAGATTTGCGCATTTTATTTTATTTTGCTGGGTAACTTACTTTGTTCTGTCTGTTACTACTTGNCCGGCAGCCCGGAGAGGTCTCGCGGAAGGCCTCTCGGATCGAGATAAAGGAGCTGCCGGTCGTATCGGAGCCCTCGGAAGCGGCGCAGGAAGGCGTGCGCCAGTACTCCCCACGCCGGACTACCTGCACCATAAAGGAGCCTCTGCAGGGCCTGGAGGCGGAAGACATGGACCTGAGTGCGCAGGCACTTCAGGCCCTGCCCTCCCTCCTCCAGGGGTAGATGAAGGACCCCTACAGAGACCCAGTGCAGTCCTGGCCAAAAGAACTCCAGAATTGCCCTCCGGAGGTCGGCCAGGAAACCCGGGGCCGGGACCAGGGTGTTGAGGCGGTACCAGAGCATGGACAGGACTAGCTGATTGAGTACCAGTGCTCTCCCTCGAAGGGAGAGACACCGGAGCAGTCCTGTCCATTTCCGGAGCCGCTCCGTCACCCTGCCCTGTAAACCCTGCCAGTTCTCCGGCGGAGACGGATGCGTGGCGGAAAGGTAAACGCCGAGATAGAGCAGTGGACCCGCGCTCCACCGGATGGCCTGAAGCGCGGGTGGGAGGGAGCTCGCCTGCCACCCGTCCCCGACCACCAGGCCAGAGCTCTTGACCCAGTTGACCCGGGCGGAGGAGGCCGCCGAGTACACGGCCTGGCAAGCCTCCACCCGCGCCAAGTCGCCCGGGTCCTGGACCACTAGGAGCACATCGTCGGCGTACAACGACAGGACCAGCCGCAGCTACGGCTCCCGAAGCACCAACCCCATCAACCTCCTGTGGAGGAGACAGAGGAAGGGCTAGATCGCCAGAGCGTATAGCTGGCCCGAGAGGGGGCACCCCTGCCGCACTCCTCGCCCGAAGCTGACCGGCTCGGTCAGGGTCCAGTTGAGCCTGACCAGACACTCTGCAGAAGCGTACAGCACATGGAGAAAACCCACAAACTGGGATCCGAAGCTTAATGCTCGCAGAGTGCCCAGGAGATACCCGTGGTTCACCCTGTCGAACGCCTTCTCCTGATCCAGGGACAGGAGGGTGAATGACAGACCGTCCCTACACCCAAGCTCCAAGACATCCAGGACCAGATACAGGTTATCAAAGATGGTACGGCCCGGGATGGTGTAGGTCTGGGCGGGGTGGATCACGTCCTCCAGCACGGACCCTAGCCGCAGCGAGATGGCCTTGGCTACGATTTTGTAGTCCGTGCTGAGGAGTGAGACGGGACACCAATTCCGTAAGTCGCGGAGGTCCCCCTTCTTCGGCAATAAGGCGAGCACGGCTCGCCTGCACGAAAGACGGAGAACCCCGCTCTGCAAGGACTTGGCCCAGACGGTGACTAGGTCTGGGCCGAGGACGTCCCAGAACACGCGGTAGAACTCCACGGTCAGCCCGTCCATGCCCGGAGATTTATTGGTGGGCATGCGGTGGAGGGCTTCCGAGAACTCGGCCAGAGAGAGAGGCAGCTCCAGTCGGTCCCAGTCGCCCGCGCTGACCATCGGGAGTCCGTCCCAGAGCACTCTGCAAGCGGTAGGATCGGTCGGATCTGGGGAGAAAAGGGTTGCGTAGAAGGTCCTGGCCCTCTCGCACATCTCCGCCGGATCCGTGAGGGGGGTGCCGTCCTCTGCCAGGAGGCAGGTGACGTGCTTCTTGGTCCCCCTCTTTTTCTGCAGGGCGTAGAAGAAGCGGGAGCCGTGATCCATTTCCCAAATGAGGCGGATGCGGGATCGAACAAAAGCACCCCGGGCCCGATGATCGTCGAGGAGCTCCTCCCGCTTCTCCCAGTACGTTCCGCAAAGGGATGGATCCTCGGAGCTGGCAGCCAGACGCTTCTCTAGCTCCAAGACCTCCCGTTCCAACTGCTCTATTGCCACATCCCTCCGTTGGCTGGCGCCATGGGTGTAGTCACGGCAGAAGAGCCGGGCGCGCACCTTCCCCAGATCCCACCACCGCCGCGCCGAGGGAAAGGCACGCCGCTGCCCTCGCCAGACCAGCCAGAACTCCCGGAAGGACGCCACGAAGACCACATCCTCCAGCAAACTATTGTTAAAATGCCAGTAGGCCGGCCCCGGCCTCTCCGCGCAGAGAGAGGCCATCACGGTGGCCAGATGGTGATCCGAAAAAGGGGCCGGACGGATGCTGGAGGAGTGGGCCCGTGAAAGGTGGAAGCGTGACAAGTAGATGCGGTCCAACCGGGAGTGGCACGACCGATGGGCTTCCACCCGGACATAGGTAAATGTGGAGACATCGTCCGGGTGGTGGTCGCGCCAGACGTCCACCAGGGAGTGATGTTCGACAATCTCCCGGAGGACGTCCGCGGCAGCCGGGCTCTGCTCGGTCCCCGAGCGGTCCCGCTCCTCGAGGATGGCGTTGAAGTCCCCGCCCAGGACCAGGCACTCACGAGGATCCAGGGAGCCAAGGAAGGCAGACGCCTGCCGATAAAAATGCAGCCGCTCTGGGCCCGATGTCGGGGCGTAGATGTTAACGAGGTTGACCACAAGCCCCTCCATGCGGACCCGGAGGTGCAGCAGGCGGCCCGGCACAACCTCGGCGACNCGATAAAAATGCAGCCGCTCTGGGCCTGATGTCGGGGCGTAGATGTTAACGAGGTTGACCACAAGCCCCTCCATGCAGACCCGGAGGTGCAGCAGGCGGCCCGGCACAGCCTCGGCGACCCCCAGCACCTCGGGCCGTAGGTCGGGGGAGAACAGGGTAGCCACTCTAGCCGTACGAGCTGTGAGATGGCTAAAGTAGACCCNACGCTAAAGGGAAGGTGAATAACAGAACAACCTTAATTTCCTCCTTGCCTGCAGGTGTATTCTTCTTCTGTAAGGTCCCCTAGTGGCCTGTCTAAAAAGTGTCCCTAGACAAAATCCTCCTCTGTGAGGAGGGAATAAAAGTNATCCTCGTCAGCAGGGACGCTCGCAGCCCCCATTGGGCCGCGCAGCAAACCGTGACCCACCCCAAAGGTGAGCAGGGAGTCACGGAAGCTGCGGACCCGCTGGTAAGCCACGGCGCCCTGCTTCCCGGTCCTTTTACCCTCCCCCATAAGTGCCCTCACAGCCCGGAGGATCTGATGAAAGTCCCCCCATTGCTGGAGAGCGAGCTGCACCTTATTGCGGGAGCCACGGACATCCTCTAGAAACTCCCGCAGCTCTTCTCGCAGCGTATGGGGGGGCGGGGTCACTAGCCCCCGGTTGTCCTCCGGTGGGGCCCCTGGCACGGCCCCGTGGCCCACCGAGACGGACAGGCAAGGGGTGGACCCTCGACGTGGCGCCCGATGGGCCGGCACCACACAGTCCGCCTCAGACCCCGGATCAATGGGGGGTGGCGGAGGGAAGATAGCAGCCCCGAACGGGTCGGGACAGGGAAACACAGAGGCCGCTCCCTGGGGGTCATCCTCCAGGGATCCCCCTGGGGGTCAACTCCAACCAGCAGCAACAGCAGCAGCCCAAGGGAGGGAGAAAGAGCTCCAGACAGCAGGGCAGCCAGAGAGGAGGGAGAGCTCCAGCCAACAGGGCAGCCTGAGGACACTGAGCACTCCCTGCAGCGGGGTGGAAACCCGCTCCTGCCCTGAGGGGCTTAGAACCATCCCTGGGAGAGGGCTGGAGGGCTGGGAGAACAGCCCAGGCTGAGTGGGAAGCAGGCTCAGCTGCGGCCACGCCCCAATCAGGACCCAGCTGGCCCTATAAAGGCTTGAGCCAGGAGCTCAAGCAAACAGTCTCTCTCTAGCTGTAGAGAGAGATGGGCTTGGCTGCTAGGGAGCTGAGCAGGGTACTGGTACACTGGGCTGGGCTGGGCTGGTCTGGGGGAAGGCTAGAGTAGCTGGGGAGCTCCAGCCTGGAAAACCCCCAAGCTGTGGACCTAGCTAAGGGCCTAAGACCAGTACCAGGGCTGCAGAGGGGCAGCCCAGCTATAGAGAGAGGCAGCAGGTCCAAACCCAACCTTGTCTGTGATGGGTGGCTTATACTGCAGTCTGCCCCAGGGCATGGGGGCAGTTTGGTGACTGCCAGTAGCCTACAACTCAGGTGAGGTGGGGATAGGGGCTGGGGGTTCCAGGGATAGGGGAGACCCTAAGCCTGAGGGGTGTACTGCCAAGGGGTAGCACCCAGTTAAAGGGGCACTGGGGTCCGGGAGGGACATGGGGCCAGCGGCCTGCAGAGGGCGCTCCAACGGCTGGATGAGCTAATTCCTGACAGAGACCAGCAGGAGGCGCCGCCGGGTGAGTCTGTGCCCGCTTACAGTGAATCCTTAGCATCATAACATCTGCCTGATCCAAGTGATCTGAATCAATCTCATTGCTGCTGTGCAGCCTTCCAGCCCAGACTGCTGAATTCTCAGAGGGCGCTAAAGGGAAGATGAATAACAGTACAACCTTAATTTTCTCCTTGCTTGCAGGTGTATTCTTCTTCTGTAATGTCCCCCAGTGGCCTGTCTAAAAAGTGTCCCTAGACAAAATCCTCCTCTGTGAGGAGGGAATAAAAGTAAAACATTCATCGATCCAGCCATGCACTAAATATCAACACAGACTATTAAAAACAGCCCAGTGAAGGCTGGACAGACTGCCTTACCCTTCAGTCTCGTGCAAGGGGATTGTTCTGCCCAAGTAAAACACTTGGCTGCTAAATCCCTGAGTTCCTCAGGTTTCCAAGATCTGACCTAATCTTTCAGGAAGGAGGGAGGCTGTTAGATCTAGCTGGCTGTCTCCTCTCAGTCAGGTTAGGAGGAGATGGCGGCTGGCCTATATGAGCAGGGGGATCATTACTCACAGGTTCAGCCTGCAAGTACGGATCTGACTGCTCCGTGAGATTTACCTGCTGAAAAATCCTGGTGTCAAAAGATACTCCAGAACTCAAACAGGGTAAGATCGAGGGGTGTTCAGCTGTTCCTGTCCTATTCCTTCTTCTGCAGAGCCTTTCAACCACACATGATCTCCTGCATTCAGCTCCCACAGGGGTTTGAGTCTGTGACTCCTAAAAAAGTTTCTCTTCTGACGGCTTTTAGATTGTTCTTCCTTTCTTAGTAGCATTAGAAATTCAGTCAAACTAAGTTCTAATAGTGAAGGGATGATTGGGATGATGGAACTCAACTCAGTTACTCATTGGGCCTGAATCCATTTGCCAGAATTGTTGGCAAGCAGGGAAACAGGGCCAGATATTGTAAGAATTTGTTCCACTGTTTTGACTGAGAGTTGTGCTTCCCCATGGTTTTGTGAAAACTGGGAACTGATGTAACATGAGTGAAACTGCCGGGATTTGTAAATTTAACAGTGTCCGATAGTAACTGAGGATCATTATCAGATTCCATTGCACTCAAATATGGATTTCCTCCTGATCCACTGTCTGTGATAAATCTTGACAAGCAGCCAGTCACTGGGAGAGAGGTTCCATTAGCCAGCTGGAGAAGATCTTTTCCCCCATGGTCTGTCTGGGGGAGGGAAGATAACGATGGTTCTGGCTGATTGAGACCTGCACTCACATGAGAACCAGAGTTCTCACCTCTCTCTGGTACTTGTTGCTCAGTGAAGGCCACTGAACTGACTGTTGAGCTGTTTCTGCACATTTTGGGCTGGCTTGGTGGCCCCTGTGCAGTTCATGCAGAATGTCCTTTTTCACCCCCATGTGGGGATGACTAGTCTGGACCCCTTCAACAACAGACTGGGGTCTAGGCTAAGATCACCTGAAACCACCCAGTGCAGTTTCATAGAGATGTCTGATGTTGCTCTTATGTCCAGCCCTCTTTGCAGGGGGTCATAACTTTTCTGAGAAATTCAGCTGCCTTTTGCTTTCCTTTCACTGTGGAGGGTACGTCTACACTATAGTCACACAGTGTGATCACAGCTTGAGCTGACATACCAGCACTAGCTTTAATGTAGCTAGCTCAGGTATCAGGCATCATGTGCTTCATCGTGTCTGTACCAGCCCACCCAGAACCCTGGGTAATTACTGGTGGAACTAGCCTGTGTTGAAGATTGTGCGGTCCCAGTGTCACTGCTGTGGTACCCAAGCTAGGTAGATTAGAGCAGTGGTTCCCCAAATTGTTGCTAACACAACCCACTAACTGCATTTTGCTTTTCTTGCAACCCACCAGTACCCTTCACCCCGGCACCACAACCCAAATCCTGGCTTGGTGCGGGGGGATGGGGTGGGGCAAGGTGGGGTGGGGCAGGGCAGGTTCTGGGGTAGGAGAGCCCACCCCACACTCACCTTGCAGTGGTAGTCCCAGTCCTGCGAGGCTGGGCCCAGCCATCTACTCTGGGCATTGTGACCTGGCACATGGGGATGCAGGGCCCCTCAGGTGTGGCCTGGCCGCTCCTCCATAAAGTCGAAGGGGGGGCTGGGCCACATTTGAGTAAGTGGTGTTGTAACCTGACTCACGGTGCTGCAGGGCCTTTCAGGTTTGGACTGGACACCCATTCATAATGACAGATGATGGAGGGGCAGCAGGACCAAAACCAAGTGGCTCTGCGACCCCATGCACCAGGTCACAATGCCTGGAGGAAGGAACTGGTGTGACCCAGGAACCCTATGGTGCACAGTATTTCACAAGGATTCCCTGGGTCAGATATATGCAGCATAGTTCACTAACGGGTGGCATATGAAGCATCTACCAAGAGCCAGTAGCCCAGCAGTTGTCACAACCATTTCAGAATGTATGTACAGATGATATTTAAGGAGTTATGTATCTGAAAATTATGTTCTTAAGGTCCTGGAGTTAAGACAGGTCACCAGGAGATGACATACCTCCGAAATGTTCCTGTCTGGTCATTTGTATTGTGTATTGCACTCCTCACAAGGGAAGCCCATTTGTCTACTGAGTGGAAGTGGAAAGTCTGCAAAATCTACAAGAGAGAAATTCTACAGGAAGAAACAAAAGAGCGGTGGATGTCCTGTTTATGAATCAAGACCAAGGATGGGACTGGTATATTTTATGGGGGGCAAAGGAACACACTGGGCCTTCACTTAGGAGGCAAGCTGCCAGAGTATTTGACTCATGAAAGGAGGGTCACAGCCAGCATGGCTGTAAAATGCTGCACGTGTTTTGGGTAAGGATTATTCTACAAGACATGAGAGTATCTGGTTAATTAAATCTGGGCTGCAGTATGCATGTTACAATTTCTTTCCAATACTTCTACTTGCTACTGCTTGAATCTCTGTCTTTGTAGTTAAATCAAGAATAAGTTTATTTAACAAACATATCTAAGTGCTGTATGATAAGCGGAGCAGTGATCTGAGGTGTAACTGCTAAACTGGGTTCCACTGCTGCTTTTGAAGCAATGAAACCATGAATACTGTGAGTGTCTAGGGGATCAGGAGCTGGACACTGCAGGGAGATGCTTGGAGGGCAAGAGGCTTGGTGCACACCTACCTCTAAGCTGTGGAGTAACAGCAGGGCCTGTGAGGCATAGAGGGGAGTATTTGTGTTGCCCAGGGCCAGTGGAGGTGGGATCTGAGCCATGGCAGGCACAGACAAGTCTTCCTCTTGCTAAGGGCAGGTGATAGTGATGTGCCTTGCAACCCTGGGTAGCCCGGTAAGCGTCACAACTGGGCCCAGCCCTACAAGACAGGAGCTGCCACTGCAGGGTTAGTGTGTGGTGGGCTGGCTTTCCAAGCCTCCCCTCTGCACTTGGCCAGGAGAACTGTATGTTTGCCTAGACCAGGGTCCTGTGATGAGTTAATCCAGACCTGGATGTTGTGACCCATCCAGAACCTTCCCATGCTTGGTGGTTCGGGACCCACTGTTTGGGAAACACTGGATTAAAGCTAGCTCGGGTATGTCTGCATGAGCTGCAATCACACCCCATGATTGCAGTGTAGATGCCTTTAGAGGTGCTTTACACTGATTGGCAGGGGAGTGAGCACTGGATCTGCAGGTTCTCCAGCTTGAACGCTGGCTGAGAAGTGTCTGGAGCAACAGCTCTGGAAAGTGGGTTGCTGCCATGAGATTTTGTTCCAGTTACACAAGAAACTGAAAACTGGAACCACATGAGCATCATTCAGATGTTGTATTCTAGGGGTAATTCATCTGGGGGCTTTGTCCCTAGCAGAGTAGCTAGCAGCTTGTGGTCTGTTTCTAAATGAAACTTTCTGAAGCATTTACATGCCATGGAGGGGTTAATGCCTCCCTTGTAAATGTGCACAGCCCTGCTCTGTTGGTGGGAGCTAGAGCGACCTGTGCTATGGATGCCACATTGTCGATGACCGTGTGGACATTTTCTCAGAGGCTCACATGCCCACACACCAACATGCTGCACTGATGTTCTCAGCCTCACTCTTCTGGGTTATGGCTTGAACATTTTCTGGGTCTGCTCTGACCTCTGTCCATCAATGATTTGACCCAGAGACTTGACTCTGTTCTGTTACCTCACCCTTACTGTTTAATTTTAGGCCTAACTTCTCCAGGCCCTTTAGGACTGCAAAAGACATAGGCTCTGCTTTGACCCCTGTACAGGAATATCATTCATTTAGCAGAGGATCTCTTCTACCCCCGAAGAGTTGTGACATTTTCACTTTAAAGTGTTCAGGGGCAGACAGCTTGCCAAGCGATCTCTGATTGAAACAAAAGCCTCCAAAACTTTCAGGGTGTGATGAAATCCATCAATATGCAGATTCTCTCTTTGATTTTCTAGACTAGTCCAGATTCCTGGTTTCTCCATGGAGACAGAGCACTAAGACTTCCAATGGCTCATACACTCTCACACAAGGGTTTAACCATCTCTCAGCCTTTAGCTGTTCTGTCTGCTGTGGGTAGAGAACAGTGTCCCGAGCAGGCAGTTGCTGGAGGACAGAAGGAGAAGCAGGCCTCAGAGGCCTACAGGAATCCATGCAATACAAGCCAGTCTGGGACCAGTGTCTCTTGTGAACCGCAAGAGTTCCGACATCACGAGTCAAGTCCCAGAATCATGAGACTGGCTTAAAAATCATGAGATGTTTTTATCTTGTCTTTTGTCTCTTGTGTTGGAGCCTTTAAGGATTCTCTCTTTTCAGGATTTTCTCCACAGCTGCATCACTGTGTTTAAATGAAAGCTGAGACTCTCATTCAGTCTCTGGACTCCAGGAGCTGGGGCTTTAGAAACGCCTAATAAAATTGTGAGTGTTGGCAACACTGAAACATTTCCTTCCCCCACACTCTCACTGCGTGCCAGGACACGGGAGCTAACAGCAGAGAGTTCTCCTGGGAAAGAATCCACCCCCGTTAGGGAGCAGGCAGCCAGGACTGCTCAAGCTGCAGCAGCCTTGAGAATCAGCTCTCCTGTGGGTGCCCCAGTTCACAGTGCAGTCAGGGGGAGAGAGGAGAAGCTGCTCCAGCTGCTCTGGTAGATCCTAGAGTGCAGCGCACCAGCCCCCTGGAACATGCCCAGCAGGACTCAGGGGCATCTCAACCCAAGCTCCACCTGCAGATGGTCATGGGGCCAGGACTTTTTTTTTTTCATTTTTGAAAACCCTGCAGTGAAAAGCAGTGGGTTGTGCTGACTTGTTGTCAGTGTTTATCCCTTTTCTTTTCTTAGACTCAGGTCTGCAGAGTGTCAGTCCTACTGAGCCTCAGGCCATGCTGTCTCCAAGGTTTTGGAAATGTACCCTGCCTGTCCTGGCTGTGGTCCCTGCCAGCTTCTGTGATGCTGGCTTTGATGACTCTGCTGCTGGGGGAGACAGAGGAGAACTTCTGTCTATCAACTACCTGTTCCCTTCAGTTGCCCAGTCTTCAGTCTGGCCCGAACATCCATGGATCAGGGTCCACTGACCCAAGAGGTGGCTTAAAAAAATTAAAATTTTCACACACATTTTGACTTTCTGAAATTTCTATTTTTTGTTAAAATATCATGGATCTTTTTGGGTTAAATAGGTAAAAGAATATAGGGAATCAGTGTGCCCCCAAAAACATATTATATACAGTTTGTAGTTAAAAGAAGGTACAGAAAGTAGCTGAAAAGGCAGATGCAGACATTAACACTGTTTCTTTAAGCAAACGGGGGCAACCAATATGACCTCAAAAATCCTTGGGAATCATAATCTGATACGGTAGAAAGGAGAAACTTTCTCTGTTTGCAGAATCTTTCAGCCTATGTTTGGGATTGTGATGGATCTGCTAAGAAGGGGACTACAACCCCCACCAGATCCCTATCCACTGTACTTCCCTTTCCTCTGGCCAGGTAAGGGGAAAGGTCCTGATCCAGGAAGTGGCTGGGCTATTGTGAGAAGCGGTGGCCGCATGGCAAGGGAGGAGCTGCAGAGAGCTGGATGCAGAGGGAAATCCCCAGGAACCGTGGAACAGGCTGTGACTGCTAGAGCTTACATCTGGCTGCAGGTCTGTGTGGGGTTTACGGGGGAGCAGCAGCGGCGGGGCAGGGAACCAGTGCAGAGTGGCCCCAAAGAGAGACACTAAATGGATCTTTCCTGGAAACTTGCAAGCTCCAATTTGCTTGACTAGAGATTGGACTGGAGAAGGCACCCAAAGCACTAGGCCTGAAGAGCCCTGACTCTCAACTGGACAGCCCCAGAGACCCAAACATTTGCCGCTGTTGCTCCCTGTGAACTGTAACTGTTTAAGCCTCTGGACCTAGTGTGTGAATAACTTTCCCCTTTCCCTTAGCCATGTGTCTGAGCAGTTAGTGGGACCCACCAGGGCTAGCGTCTACAAGGCCTAGCTGCTGAAGCACTTGCAGTGCTTGCCTCCGAGTGACGGTGTGCCAGGCACTCTACTGACACCTCAGGGGGTTGGTGTACTCTGGCACTGAGCAGCCCCAATAATTACAGGACAGTGGCAATTGTTTCTAATGGGTTAAAGCAGAACTTGTGCTGAAACTACAACGTCCCTCTTGGTTGGGTATTTTTACAGTTTAAACTTGCTTCGCTCGTGTGATGCCCACACACCAACATGGCTGAAACACACAACTTCCCCTCCTGGGTGTTTCCATTCCCCGCTCATTCCTTCCACTGGGGGTGTTGGCCTGTCTCCTGTATGGCCAGAGACCCTGGTGTGCAGCAGTCAGGGGTGTTGGGAGAGGTTTAGTTTTCTGTGGCCAGTGACTGCCCCCAAAGTTACTCCCACCAGCGCCCTATTGCCTTTCGCTGCAGCTGCCATTCCCCGAGTACTAGGAGGTGCTTAGATTTGAAAGAGGGGGCACCTGTGAGTTGGAGTGACCACAGGTCAGACACGGCAACATTGTAGCCATAACATAGCTGTGTAGATTTTAAGGTCAGTCAGGAAAACTAAATAATCCAGTCTAACCCCGCTACACATCACCAGTCACCTCTGCACTGAGCCAAACAACCTGGATTATACCAAACTGTTACAGCCCTCAGGAGAATAAATAGTTGTGTGCCACAGGCAGCGAATAGGAAGGACTGGGGGGCACCAATACCTGAGGCCCCTGCATTGGCAGCAAATTGATTTGGTGAGAGATACCAGCTGAACCTAGCAAGTGACTTGTGCCTCATGCTGCAGAGGATGGTGTAAAACCTTCAGCATCCCTGCCAATCTGACCCAGGGGAAATTACTTCCTGACCCCCAAAATGGAGATCAGTTAGACCCTGAGCATGTGAGTGAGGCCCACCAGCCAAGCACCTGAGAGAAATAGTTTTCTATATCACCTGAGACCACTTGCTTAAGCAGCCCCTGCCCCCTCCTGCCAACTCCATGTGGGGTGGAGAATCCATCGTTTCCCTTGGTACTTTGTTCCAATGTTTAATCAACCTATTTCAAATATGTCCCTTATTTCTAATTTTAATTTCTCTGGCATTAACTTCTAGCCATTGGCTCTTATGTCTTTCTCTGCTAGCTTAAAGAGCCCTTTAGTACCCAATATTTTCTCTTTGTGAAGGTATTTATGCACCGTAATAAAATCACCTCTTGACCTTCTTTTTGATAAACTGAACAGAATGAGCTCTTATCTCTGACGGTAAGGCATTTTTTCAGCTTTTTTATTTTTTTTGGTAGCTTTTCTCTGCCCCCATCCAATTTTTCACTGTTCATCTTAAAATGTGGACAACACTACGGTATGCAAGATTCCAGTAGTGGCCTGAACAATATTGAATACACAGATAAACTCAGTGCCCTATTTCTAGTCATTATTCTCCTGTATATACATCCAAGGATTGTGTTGGCCATTTTGGCCACAGCATCGCAGTGGGATCCCATGCTGACTTGCTGTCCATTACAACACATACATCCTTCTCAGAGTCACAGATGTATGACCTTGCATTTTATTAGAGCTCAATGTGTTTGAATGGACCCAGGCTACCAAGTGATCCAGATCACAATATCTCCAACACATACACAAGGGAATCGCCTACTCAGTCACCTTCACCTACTGCTGATCCCTTTTCTCTTTCATTTTCCCCAGGATCTGGATGTGCCATTTTGGGGGAAGTTCTCCACCTCTCTTTAAGGCTCCAATCCCAGACCCTAGGCAGCGTCAGCAGCCTGGGTTCCCTGCTAAAGCACAAATTTCCATCTTCTCTCTCTCTCTGGTAAGTTCCTTTGTCCCACAAATCTGTCTTGAAGACACAACCCCTAGAACAAGTTAGCACAGCCCCTGAGATTTCCCTCCTCAGTCTCCGTAGGTCAGTGTGCCTATTACACATCTTGATAATGTCATCTTTTGTTTTTCTTCTTTCAAAAGTAAATTGTTATATTTCTAGTCTCGTCATCTGACCACCCCACCCCCAGACTTGCTGCTTCCAATCGTCTGCATTTGTCTTCTGTCGACCTTTTCTATTTCCATTGTATCCATGTACAGATGAAGTGACCAAGCTGAATGCAGGATTTGTGGTGAAGGAAAGACAGACATTTCTGTGAAATAGCGATGCACTCTGCAAGTGTAAGCGGGGGAATGGTCCCGCTATTGTGGGGAACTTTCCTGGCTTCTGCACTACCCCGGTGAAATGGGCTAGCGGAAGGAGCTGAGTCCTTGCTCCCACCTCCTTTATCCAGAGGCCTCCCTGCCCTTGAGGACTCCCCTTCCACTCTCCTGTCTAGCAGAATCCTCATAACCCCGACAAGGCTGGGCCCAGGATTTCTGGGGTGCTCAACCCCCAACCCTGGCCTGGTCACGTAGGACAGGGGCTGGGGTGTCCCAACTCCGGGGTGCTCTCTCTGCACTGGACAACAGTAAAAAATAAATAATAATAATAAAATAAAAAAATGTTTTGGGTTGAGCCAAAAATGACTTTTTTGAAAATTTTGGCGAATGCAAAAGTTTTTTTTAAAAAAGGTTTCTGTTGAATAAAACCATTTGATGTTCTTTTGGACATTTGTTGTTTATTTTAATTTTATAGATAAAATGAAAGGAAATGTCTAATGGAAAAGTAATATTAAATTGAAAAAAACGCAAAATGTTTTCTTTAGAAAGTGTTGAAATGAAATGAATTGTTCTGTGTGTATTTGGAACAATTAGGTGAAATTAACAGGAATTTATGAAATGTTTCAGTGTCTCTGAATCTGCATTTTTCACCAAAAAACTTTTCAATGAAGACTTGCACCCAGCTCCAATGACAAGCTCACAGGGTGAAGCTGCAGTGATTTAACTCTGGGTCAGGGCCTCAGATGGAAAGGGCATTAGATAGCTGCTCCCTGTTAAAAGATTTCAGAGTGGCACCTTAGAGACTAACAAATGTATTTGGGCATAAGCTTTCGTGGGCTAAAACCCACTTCATCAGCTGCATGGAGTGGAAAATACAGTAGGAAGATATATATACAGAGTACATGGAAAACATGGGGGGGTTGCCTTACCAGTTCTAACGAGACAATTCAATTCAAGTGGGCTATCATCAGCAGGAGGAAAAATCACTTTTGTGGTGGTAATCAGGCCCATTTCAAACAGTTGACAAGAAGGTGTGAGTAACAGTAGGGGGAAAAGTTAGCATGGGGAAATAGTTTTAAGTTTGTGTAATGACCCATCCACTCCCAGTCATAATAGCCCACCTCCTGCTCAGCACGGCCTGTCATTCGCCCCTAGATTTCACAGGCCATGGAAAGGAGTTCCTTCCCTCCGGCTGCAGCTTGTAGCTCCTCCCGCTGTGACCCAAGCACCAAGGAAATTTAACCCTTGATGGGAGGAGGGGGATGCTTTATCTGGGTGTGACATTCCCTTCTGGTGTTATCTGGACCAGTGATCTGATAGGCCTCTTCAATCCTTGACTGTGGGAGCCAACCTTACCCTGCTCTGCTGTGAGAACCCCCACTCCTGGGCTGTTCATGCACAGCCTCTGGCATGTAAGCTGATTGGATTGTGCAACCATATGGCACTAGCCAATATCTCCGGTCCCAGACACAACCCTAGTTACCTCCGTCTTGCAGTGTCCAGTTATGCCCGCTGGACGCTGCAAGCTTATATGAGTTCGTCAATTTAACAAAAAAATTAATATGTACCAGGCTTGTTCTCCCAAGGGGAGTCTCTGACACACTTCAAACCAAACGCACTGCTTCAGGTAGAAGAAACAAACAGATTTATTAACTATAAAGATAGATTTTAAGGGATTATATGTCAAAGCATAACAAGTCAGATTTGGTCAAATGAAATAAAAGCAAAACCNAATCCATGCCCTGACAACGTGTGAACTGCCTCTCTGTTCTTGGAGAGTTTTTGCCTGGGCTTGCTTTAAGCCCTGAGGATACATTTTCAGCCTCATAACTATAGACATGAAATTATAGCCTATAACCTTACTATAACATGACTGTAACAATTACTATAACATCACTATAACAACTATGCTCGGTGCATCATGAGCCTTGCGAAGACACCCAACATGACAAACTTTGCATTGGATACCACACAATCATTTTATAAAGATGAACATGGGGGTGTAGGGTGTTCCCCCCGAGGTACGGAGCGTCACACTGGGGTATTCAGAGAATCTGTCCACTCTGTCGGACCTGCAAAGGGAAAGGAAGGAGAGTTGGAGTCTGGAGCGAGGGGGAGGTGACGTGTTTGTTCCCAGGGGGAACCTGACCTCTGAGAGTCCCTGGGGCACTGTCCAGCTGTCACCTCCACAAACTCCCTCACAGCAGCACAGGGCCTGTTTGTTAGTGATTTGGGGCCCAAGTCCCTTGTGCTCTGTGCAGCGATGAGGACTCTAGTAACAAACCAGCACACTGGGGTCTGTGATGGATACAGGGGCTTTGTGGGCTGATGTCTGAGCCAATCTGACCTGAGGACGGTTCCACCCCACAGCATGCATGATGCTCCTGCACACAGGAGATGGGAGGGCCTGGTCTGGGACCAAAGAGAAAAGGGGGTGGGCTGATCCATCCTCCTCCCTGAAAATTACAGCATGTAGCAGAAACATCTCCTGTCACTCACCTGAGCAATTCACGGCAGCATCTTCCTTATGGTCACAGTTACTCTCACCCCAGGGCTTGGCAGGACAGTCCCAGAGAGATGACTCTGTCCCTCTGCAATTCAACGTCTCCACCCAGATGGGACCAGTCCCCTCACCGAATGCAGCCTCGCCCGGGGCAGATACAGCAGATCCACAGCCCAGTTGCTTACACACAACGTTAGCATCTGCCATGTCCCAGGAGTCATCACAAACTGTTCCCCAGGAGCCACGGTACCAAACCTCCACTCTCCCCGAGCATCTGTCCTCTCCTCCCACGACACGTAACTTCTCCTGGTCTGGAAATGCAGAAACCTCACATGTTACTGGGACAGCTGGGAAAGTCCTTAGGGACCAAGAGTGAGACAGTGAGAAGCAAAAAGAACAGGAGTACTTGTGGGGAAATAGATTCAATTAGTGTAATGACTGAGCCATTCCCAGTCTCTGTTCAAACCTAAGTTAATGGTATCTAGTTAGAAGCAGAGATACCTGTGCAGCTTGGAGAGTTCGGGCATTCGGCAAACAGGGTCTGAGTTGGTTTTGCTTTTTTTCCTATGGAGAGAAAAAGCTGAAGTGAATGCACTGGGTTGTGTGTGTGATGTGGGAGTAGAATGTATCTGTATTTTAAACCCTAATTTAAGCACTGTATGAACTGAAATGTGAACTCTGGGTCATTTCATACCTAATTAATTTGCTCTTCAGCTGTTACTCAGACACACAGGCCGAAATGCACCCAGACTAGTGGAGGATTCCAGTCTCGACCCAAACTACACAGCCTGAGCCCGTCTCTGATTGTTCATCCCAAAAGGATTAATAACCACAGAGCTGCCTAATGACGGTCTCTAGGGAGAGGCTTTTCTTGGCTCTCACACTGCCCCTTATCGCACTGTGTAACTCTTTTATAATTAATTGATTAACTTCCATGTTTGTTCTTAATCAGACAAATGCTTATTCCTATAAAACATCATGAAAATATGTTTTTATCTTGTGTTGAGAATTTAAATCTGCCTACACTGAGATGTGAACAACAACAAGTTCTATCCTAACCCTTCATTAATTGAACACATCGCGTACATGTGTGTTTGCACACGTGCATGCAGGTAGTTTCAGAATTACCAGTGCAAGAAATATGGGTCTCTTCTGCTCGGTTATCACATGACTTTGGATTCCAGGGCTCTGTCGGGCACTGCCAGAGGGAGCTGTGCTGCTCACTGCATGCAACGTGGTCCAGCCATGTGGGACCAGAACCTGCTCCATATTCAAAGTCTCTTGCAATCTGCCCTCCATCCCCACAGTTCAGCTGTTTGCAGACAATTGCCGGGGTGACTCCAGACATCTGATTGGAGCAAACACTGCCCCACGTCCCATTGTAGAAAACCTCCAGCCGCCCAGCACAGTCACTGTCGCTCACCAGCCTCAGATCTGTGAACTCTAGAAGGAAATGCAAAAAAAAGGGAATTTAAATCGTCTGATTCTGGAATGAACTGGGGTGTGAAGAGTGGCCGCCTGTTAAAAGCCTGGGCCTTATTTCTGATGTGAATTTTTCTGGTTTCAGCTTCCAGCCATTGACTCTTGTTCTGCCTTTCTCCATTAGATTAAAGAGCCCTTTAGTAAGTGGTATGTTCTCCTCGTGAAGTAACTTATGCACTGTAATAAAGTCACCTCTTGATCATTTTGATAAGCTAAACAGATTCAGCATCTTAAATCTCTCACCATAAGGCTTTTATTCAAGCCATCAGATCACTTTTGTGACTCTTCTCTGCTCCCTCTCCAATTTGTGTGGACATCAGAACTGGACACAGTATTCCAGTATGTGTCTCACCATTGCCATACACAAAAGTAAAATTTAGTCCTCCCTCCTACTTATACATCCAAGGTTCACATTAGCCCATTTTGCCACGCACAGTACTGGGAGCTCATGTTCAGTTATTTCTCCACTAGGACCCTACATCCCTTTCAATCACTGCTTTCCATGATACAGTCTCCTTCAGATACCTGAGCTGCAGCATTCTAACATTAGGGAAATCTTGCAATATGTCCAAAATCTCTGTGTGGGAGCTGAGGACTTTCTAATGGTGACCTTGGTAGGTACCCAAGGGAAAGGGAGGCAGAGACAGTGAGGGAAAGTATCATTCTCAGCAATCTCCTTTAACATCTGCCCCCTCCATTAAATCCCCTGGTAATACGGCTCACAAGACCGTTCACAGAACAGACCTGAGCAGAGAACTCCGGCGTCCTCTTTGTGTCTGCAGTTGTGCTGTCCCCAGCCCCTGGAAGGACAAGCCCAGAGATCGGATTCATTCCCAGAGCACTTCACATCATCCAGCCAGATCTGCCCGGATCCTTGCCCATAATGAGCAGAGACAGTTGCATTGATGGCATGTCCACATCCCAGTTGTTTGCAAACAACATTGGAGTCTGACAGATCCCAGAGATCATCACAGACTGTCCCCCAGCTGCCGTTGTAATAAATCTCCACTCTCCCGGCACAGCGACCTGCCCCATTCACCAGTCTGATCCGCCTGCTCCCTGCAGGGATAGATCCCAGCTGTTAATATGTATTTTCCTACTGGACAAGAAAATGTTTGTGAGATTTGGAAATGAATCACCTGAACAAACAACACCGACGTCCTCAGCAATTCCTGCCTGGGCTGTCTCAGACGTGGAGATGTCACAGAGAGTCAGATGAGTCTCATTTCCTGCACACTGGACCCTTCTCAGCCCCACAGGGCCCGTTCCACGCTCAGACTTAGGGGGGTTAAAAGCTTTCTCAGCAACTCCGCACTGGAGCTTCCTGCACACCACGCTGGCATCGTTCATATCCCACTGATGATCCAGCACTCTGCCCCACACACCACGGAGGGAAATCTCAACTCTCCCATCGCACCGGCTCTCTCCATTCAGCAGTCTGAGTGATTCAGAGCGACCTGGGCTCAGGAGAGATGGGAAATACACTGAATAACACTCCCTCTTATACACTAGAAATAATACAGAGTGTGCATGAAATTATGGACTGTTTCTCAATAAGAAGGTATGAGCCAGTGATCAGAGTGTGTCACAGTGTTAAAGGGAACAATCTCTGTCAGAAGACACTTATTCTTTTGAATCTATAAGTGGAAGGTGCTATAAGGATTGTAACACTCTGAACTTGACAGTGGGGCTTGCTAGCAGACCCTGTAAATGAGTGAGCGAGGGAATTCCTGCAGATTATTGATTGGGAAAATAGTCTCTGTGTGTGGGGGTGGAATGGCTGCTGAGGTTTGTAGTCACTTTATCCAGGTTTAAATGGCTGGAAGCCAGTGAATGGTGTCTGCACAGGCACATAGTGAGTGAGTTGTGAATGATTTAGGCAAGTTTGCCTTGAGGGAGTTTGGCCAATGGAAGAGCAGGGCTCATGATGGGCAGGAACAGGTTATTGTTGGTAAATTCCCTTAATTCCCTCTGATCTTTGCTCAGTAGGTGGCAACTTTCTCAGTTCACCTGGGTCCAGTGCAGGAGCTCTCAGTGTTAGATAGTTCCTGGCACTGGTGGTTCTGACTGGAGCTGTCCCCTGAAGTGTGGTGTCATCTCTGAGCCCAACATGAGATTCCAGCTGATCAGTTCACACCACACTAAGCAGGTTGTGTGGGGGGCGGGGAAGGGGACGTTCTCTGCTGGTGAATTCCTTGGGATGTGAATCTCAGTCTTTGTGTGTGTCTCAGAATCAGTGAGTCCTACAGCAAGGTGGTAAGTTAGGAATTACTCACCAAGTTCAGACCCAGGTGCAGCCAGGAGAGACTGACAATGTTAAAGACAAGCAGCAGAGTCAGAGCAGGGGACACCCACTGGCTGTGTCAGGTACAGTATGTGCTAGTATGACAACCTGACGGGTGCAGTGTGTGTGCACTGGATCCAAACAGCTCAAGGATCTTGGTAGCCAAATAACATTTCAAGGCTAAGAGTGAAATCCTGGCCCCACTGAAGGCAATGCTAAAACCTCCTTTGACTTCAACAGAGCCAGCAGTTTGCCCTAAGACTGGAGCAGGAGAATGCCTGCATGCAGCGTCTGTAGTGCAGGGGTGTAGCCACAGGTGGGCCGTGGCCCACCCAGTTAGCATCCAGGCCCACCCAAATCAGGGTCGGAGCCCCCAGAATCCACAGGCTGGGACTTCCAACCCCAGCTCGGTGTCCGTCAGCCTGGCTGTGTCTCTCTCCTGCCGGCGCCGTGCGCTGCTTCCCTGGTCCCTGACCCCAGCGCTAGCCCTGTGGGGGGGGGGGGTGCCTTGTGGGGGCAGGTCTGGGCGGGGCTAGTGCTGGGGATGGAGACCCGGGCATCAGCTCAAGGCACTGGCAGGAAAGGGACGCGGCTGGGCTAACGGACATCGAGCCAGGGTCGGGAAGGGTGGGTGGAGCTCGAGCCCCAGTGGGACCCCCCTTTGCCCAAAAGGTGCACCTAGGTGACCAGATGTCCTGATTTTATAGGGAGAGTCCTGATATTTGGGGCTTTTTCTTATATAGGTGCCTATTACCTCCCATCACCTGTCCAATTTTTCACATTTGCTATCTGGTTACCCTAGGCATGCCCCACAGCCTGTGTGCCCCGGGCAGCCTCAGCTTTGGGTGCCTACTGAGTGGTAAGAGCCGGCTGGAAGGGGTGGAGGGAAGTAATCCCCCCTCCCTCCTGCCCCCTCCCCAGGGCACCGGATCCCTCCTGCACCCCTCCTTCTGCCCCTTCCATCACTGCCCACCCCCCGAAAGCCGGGTCCCAACTAGGTTTCCTGTCCTAGCTATGCCACTAGTGTAGTGTGAGGGTAGAGTGTAGATTTGGATATAACTGGTACCACAGCCACTCAGGAAGGCCAGATGGGATCATGGCAGATGGAGCTCGTACGGAAGGGACCAGATGTTTTTCCGTAGAAGGGATTCTCCTTCTAGCAACTGTAGGGAGAAATCAGCATCTTCATGTGTTGAGGAGTTCCCAGGGTATGAACCAGGGTATGGGCTGGGTAGTTAGTTAGGAGATGCAGGGCAGGGCTGCAGGGAATTCAGTTAGGAATGCAGGTAGCAGCCTCTGTGAGAAACAGGAGAACTGTGAGGTGAATTGTCCCCAAGGTACAAAGGTATCAGCTGTAAAGAGGAGAGTAGATGTCTGTTGTGAGTGCTGGGCAGGATCCTATAGACTTAGTCATGGTGTGTAACAGCACCAGTGACTCTGGTCTCTGTGGGAGTCAGTCCTGGAAGCTGTGTGTCCAGTATTAGGAAGAAGGTTGAAATCCAGGGCTTCTGCAGTAGGTTTCTCTGTAAGGACCCTAGTTCCAGCCAGTCAAGATGCCCTATGGAGACTTTGTACATGGATGAGAAGAGGGGGCAGAGAGGGGAGCTGCAATTTCATTAAGCAGGAGGGGTCCCTTTGGTGAGGGGAGAAGCAGATGATCACAATGGCCTCTTTGGGTCTTAAAACTCTGCGGATCTATAGACCTAGAAGACAGGCTCCATTTAGCCACAAGGGAACCAGATTGGCTGGCCGTTAAAATTAAGTTTTCTAGTGAAATATTTTTCCTGCAGGGTCCTGGCCACTTTCAGTGCCCAGGATGGATAAATCAGGGTTGTGCAGCATTAGGCTGTTGCCTGTACAACCCCTGCCTCATTCACTTTAGAAACTGGAAGACCTGTAGAGAACGAGCAGGGGAGCGCAGGAAGAAGTAGGATGATCTTGTTAAGAGCAGTGACTGTCATTCAGTAGAGCTCAGTTCTGTTCCTGCCTCTGCCGCTGACTTCACAGGGTGCAATCCATCCCATCATCCAGATCATTAATAAAGATGTTGAATAAAACCGGCCCCAGGACCGACCCCGGGTCACTCCGCTTGATACCGGCTGCCAACTAGACATGGAGCCATTGATCACTACCTGTTGAACCCAACAATCTAGCCAACTTTCTATCCACCTTATAGTCCATTCATCCAATCCATACTCCTTTAACTTGCTGGCAAGAATACTGTGGGAGACTGTAGCACGGCGGAGCACTCACTGGCGCGGCGACTCATAGCCTTTAAGGTCAGAAGAGACCATTATGATCATCTAGCCTGACCTCCTGCACAACGCAGGCCACAGAAGCTCACTCTCCTGTATCAAACCTGTTTCTGAGCCATTGAAGTCCTCAAATCATGGTTTAAAGACTTCAAGGTGCAGAGAATCTTCCAGCAAGTGACCCGTGCCCCACGCTGCAGAGGAAGGCGAAAACCCCCCAGGGCTTCTGCCAATCTGCCCTGGAGGAAAATTCCTTCCCGACCCCAAATATGGCGATCAGCTAAGCCCTGAGCATGTGGGCAAGACTCACCAGCCAGACACCCAGGAAAGAATTCTCTGTAGTAACTCAGATCCCACCCCATCTAACATCCCATCACAAGCCATTGGGCATATTTACCGCTAATAGTCAAAGACCAATTAATTGCCAAAATTAGGCTATCCCATTATACCATCCCCTCCATAAACTTATCGAGCTTAGTCTTGAAGCCAGATATGTCTTTTGCCCCCAATACTCCCCTTGGAAGTCTGTTCCAGAACTTCACTCCTCTGATGGTTAGAAACCTTTGTCTAATTTCAAGTCTAAACTTCCTGATGGTCAGTTTATATCCATTTGTTCTTGTGTTCACATTGGTACTGAACTTAAATAATTCCTCTCCCTCCCTGGCATTTATTCCTCTGATATATTTATAAAGAGCAATCACCTCTCCCCTCAGCCTTCTTTTGGTTAGGCTAAACAAGCCAAGCTCTTTGAGTCTCCTTTCATAAGACAGGTTTTCCATTCCTCGGATCATCCTAGTAGCCCTTCTCTGAACCTGTTCCAGTTTAAATTCATCCTTCTTAAACATGGGAGACCAGAACTGCACACAGTATTCAAGATGAGGTCTCACCAGTGCCTTGTATAACGGTACTAACACCTCCTTATCTCTACTGGAAATACCTCACCTGATGCATCCCAAGACCGCATTAGCTTTTTTCACGGCCATATCACATTGGCGGCTCATAGTCATCCTGTGATCAGCCAATACTCTGAGGTCCTTCTCCTTCTCTGTTACTTCCAACTGATGCCTCCCCAGCTTATAACAATAGTTCTTGTTATTAATCCCTAAATGCATGACCTTGCACTTTTCACTATTAAATTTCATCCTATTACTATTACTCCAGTTTACAAGGTCATCCAGATCTTCCTGTATGATATCCCGGTCCTTCTCCGTATTGTCAATACCTCCCAGCTTTGTGTCATCTGCAAACTTTATTAGCACATTCCCACTTTTTGTGCCAAGATCAGTAATAAAAAGATTAAATAAGATTGGTCCCAAAACCAATCCCTGAGGAACTCCACTAGTAACCTCCCTCCAGCTTGACAATTCACCTTTCAGTACCACCCGTTGTAGTCTCCCCTTTAACCAGTTCCTTATCCACCTTTCAATTTTCATATTGATCCCCATCTTTTCCAATTTAGCTAATAATTCCCCATGTGGAACTGTATCAAATGCCTTACTGAAATCCAGGTAAATTAGATCCACTGCTTTCCTTTGTCTAAAAAATCTGTTACCTTCTCAAAGAAGGAGATCAGGTTGGTTTGGCACGATCTACCTTTTGTAAAACCATGTTGTATTTTGTCCCAATTACCATTGACCTCAATGTCCTTGACTACTTTTTCCTTCAATTTTTTTCCCAAGACCTTGCATACTACAGATGTCAACCTGACAGGCCTATAGTTGCCCGGATCACTTTTTTTCCCTTTCTTAAAGATAGGAACTATGTTAGCAATTCTCCAGTATCACCTATTAGAATTGTATCTACAGTACCCTTCCTCTGTATGTCCATTCTCCTACCCACGACAGTATCCTTTCTTGCTTCATTTTCTTCCCTCTCAATNCAGGTAAATTAGATCCACTCATTTCCTTTGTCTAAAAAATCTGTTACCTTCTCAAAGAAGGAGATCAGGTTGGTTTGGCACGATCTACCTTTTGTAAAACCATGTTGTATTTTGTCCCAATTACCATTGACCTCANGGTTCCCACATGAAGGACAATCAGCGGATTCTTTCCTGCTCCCGTTAGTATCCTCTTCAGCCTCGGGTCCACATCCCGTATCTTAGCACCCGGCAGACAGCACACCCTTCTGTTCTCTGGATCAGCTCTGGTTACAGGCCTGTCTATTCTTCTCAGTAAGGAGTCCCCAATCACATAGACCTGCCTTTTCCTGGTGACGGTATGATTCTCTGGTCTATCCCCTGTTCCCTCTGGCTGCAAGTCCTCTTGATTCCTATTCACCCTTGCAATCCTCCGCAACCCATCCCGTATCCTCCTGGGGCCCATGTTTGGTGTTATCTCCATTGACTCTTCCCCTCTCCTTATAGGGCTAGCTGCTCTTCTCTTCTTCCTTGCCCTCTCACCTTCAGCGAGCCACCTGCTGTGCCCCTTCTTCATTTTCCAACTCCGCAAACCTGTTCCTGAGCTCTATTGTTCCTTCACTAGCCTGTCTTTTCCTCTGCCTGGTTCTCTTAGTCACATGCTTCCACTGTCCACTTTCCTTACCCACAGTCTCCCCTCAGAGTTCTTTGGTCCTGCTTCCATCTGCAAGTCTGAGCTTTTCCCTTCAGACTCCTCATGTCTTTGCTCCATCATCCACTCGAACCACCTTCTAAACTCAACCATAGTTTCCACCTGCATCTCCAGTCCTCGGATCTTTTCTTCCATCAGCTCTATCAGGTGGCACTTCATGCAGACAAAACTCTAATCAGGTACCTCCTCCAGGATCATGTACATGCCGCAGCTTCCACATCCAGTCATCTTCATTGTGTCTTCCACTGCTTGGGTCACTACCACTGCTGCCTCTGTGTCTGTCATAGGTTTCCCACCTAAATCCTGTAAATCTGGGAAACACAAACCAACCCAAAACACCACCACCCACAGCAAAACAAACCCTGAACAAGCACCAAAACACTGCTAGAGCACCGCAGACTCCCTTCAGTAGCCTGTGTGTTCCTCTGCCTGCCTCTCTTAGTCTTCCCACAAACTCCCCCTGTAAACTCCCCTGTTTACAGCTCTGTTTGCTGGCTCCTGTGTCGTTGCAGCTGTCTATGCCACTGCCTGACTGGCTGGCTACCTTTATAGGACCCCTAGTCAGAGAAGCCCCGCTCCCTAATCAGGGCTCAGCTTCTCTCCCAGCACACTGCCCCTGCTGGTTGGTCTGGGAATTAGCTCTTCCAGCTTCAGAGCACCTCCTGCTGGCCAGTGTCTCCCTTGCTGCTGCCTGTTTCTTCCTTTCTTCAGGTACCACCCTTTAGTTCAGGCCCCACGTCCCTCCCAGCCTGCGGTGCCCCTTCTCTGGGATACTGCCGCACAGCAGTGCCCCCACACTAAGGGATCCTCCCCTTCCTGGGGAACCCCAATTCCCTGAAGCCAACCTTGCCTCAGTGACTGACTGCCAGTCTTCATCTAGCTCCTTTTCACAGGGAAAAACTCTAGTCTGAAATGGCCACTCACCATTGGCAAGGTGGTTTGGACCTGCTGCCTTTTCATAGAATCATAGAATCTCAGGGTTGGAAGGGACCTCAGGAGGTCATCTAGTCCAACCCCCTGCTCAAAGCAGGACCAAACCCAACTAAATCAGCCCAGCCAGGGCTTTGTCAAGCCTGTTTTCCTAGCCTGGCTGCACCGCTGCAGCCTCAGTACGACCACAGGCCCTTTTAGCCCAGCCTCAGCCTGGGGACTCACCTGGGCAGAGCTCCCAGGCTCTGCCTGTCCTTCCCCAGCACTACTCTGTTTGAGATACACTTCTCTAGCCAGCAGCCAGGTCCTTCCCACTCCACCAGTGGAGTGAGACTCCCCCTGCCTAGCTCCAAGACCTTTTATCAGGGCCAGCTGGACCCTAATTGGGTGTGGCCACACCTGCGGCTTCCTACCCAATTAGCCTCCCTTGGCTGCTTTCCGCCCGAGCCCTCTCCAAGGGCTGGCTTTTAACTCTTTCCAAGCCAGAGCGGGGTGACCGCCCCACTACAGAGACCATATCAAAAGCTTTGCTAAAGTCAAGATATATCACATCCACCGCTTTCCCCATATCCACAGAGCCAGTTATCGCATCATACAAGGAAATCAGGTTGGTCAGGCATGACTTGCCCTTGGTGAATCCATGCTGACTGTTCCTGATCACCTTCCTCTCCTCCAAGTGCTTCAAAATGGTTTCCTTGAGGACCTGCTGCATGATTTTTCCCATGGGCACTATATTTGCCTTTTCCCAATCATCCGGGACCTCTTCCAATCATCATGAGTTTTCAAAGATAATGGCCAGTGGCTCTGCAATCACATCAGACAATTCCTCAGCACCCTCAGATGCATTAGATCTGGACCCATGGACTTGTGCATGTCCAGCTTTTCTAAATAGTCCTTAACCTGTTCTTTCACCACTGAGGGCTGCTCACCTCCTCCCCATACTGTTTTGCCCAGGATAGCAGTGTAAGAGCTGCCCTTGTCTGTGAAGATCGAGGCAAAAAAAGCATTGAGTACTTCAGCTTTTTCCACATCATCTGTCACAAGTTTGTCTCCTGCATTCATTTGTCTCCTGCATCCACACTTTCCCTGACCCTCTTCCTGTTGCTAACATACCTGTAGAAACCCTTATTATTATCCTTCGAATCCCTTGCTAGCTGCAACTCCAGTTGTGTTTTGGCCTTCCTGATTACACCCCTGCATGCTCGAGCAATATTTTTATACTCCTCCCTAATCATCTGACCAAGTTACCACTTCTTGTAAGCTTCTTTTTTGTGTTTAAGATCACCCAAGATTTCACTGTTAAGCCAAGCTGGTCACCTGCCATATTTGCTATTCTTTCTGCACATCGGGATGGTTTGTTCCTGCACCCTCAATAGGGCTTCTTTAAAATACAGCCAGCTCTCCTGGACTCCTTTCCCCCTCATATTACCCTCCCAGGGGATCCTGCCCATCAGTTCCCTAAGGGAGTCAAAGTCTGCTTTTCTGAAGTCCAGGGTCCATATTTTACTACTCTCTTTTCTTCCTTTTGTGAGGATCCTGAACTCAACCATCTCATGGTCACTGCTGCCCAGGTTCCCACCCACTTCTACTTCCCCTACCAATTCTTCCCTGTTTGTAAGCAGCCGGTCAAGAGGAGAACGGCCCCTGGTTGGTTCCTCCAGTAGTTGCACCAGGAAGTTGGTCTCAACACTCTCCAAAACCTTCCTGGATTGTCTGTGCACTGCTGTATTGCTTTCCCAGCAGATGTCAGGGTGATTGAAATCCTCCATGAGAACCAGGGCCTGTGTTCTGGAAACTTCAGTTAATTGTCCGAAGAAAGCCTCGTCTACCTCATCCTCCTGGTCCGGTGGTCTGTAGCACACGCCCACCATGACATCACCCTTGTTGCTCTCGCTTCTAAACTTAACCCAAAGACTCTCAACAGTCTTCTTTCCAGCTTCATACGGGAGCTCTGAGCAATCATACTGCTCACTTACATACAGTGCAACTCCTCCACCTTTCCTCCCCTGCCTGTCCTTCCTGAATAGTTTATAACCATCCATGACAGTGCTCCAGTCATATGAGCTACCCCACCAAGTCTCTGTTGTTCCAATCACAGTATAATTCTTTGACTGTGCCAAGACTTCCAATTCTTCCTGCTTGTTTCCCAGGCTTCTTGCGTTCGTGTACATGCACCTAAGATAACTAGCTGTCAAGATAACTAGGGTCAAGGGAAGATGTGGCTGCTCAGCTCTTCTGCAGTCAGGCAGTGTGGTCAGGGGGAACGAGCACAGGGCTGCGAGTCAAAACACTTTGTTTTATCCTGTCTCCATTGCTGACTCACTGGGTAGCCTTGGGCAAGTCACTTTGCTTTTCTCTCTCAGTTTCACCATTTGTAAAATGGAGCTAATAATAGTACTTACCCACCTGCTTCCCTGGAGTTTGGTGAGGGTTTATTAATGTCTGGACAGTACTTTGAACACATAAAGCTCTGCAGAAATGGTGAGTACTCTGAAGAATCAGGCACTGAGGGTCTCAGGTTGCTGCCCAATCACCCCATGTTTGGAATTTTAGGTTTAATCATTATATGTAAAATTTTCAAAAGCCGCTAAATGATGTAGGCGCCTAAGTGCCATTTTCAGAAGTGACTTAGGCAGCAAGAGGGAGAAGTCTGCATGGTTCTTGGGCTCCTAAGTTACTGGAGAAAATGGGATTTAAGTCTATAAGTCACTTAGGCACTTTTGAAAATGTTATTCTTGGGCTTCTAAGTGCCTAAGTCACTTTTTAAATGGGCATCATAAGAGTCTGCTATCTCCTGGGGGTGTTATGAAGACAAATTCATTAATGTTTGTGGTGCACTCTGATACTATGGTGACGAACACCATGAAGAAATTAATAATTCTGTATTCAGTGCAGTGTTTGTACGGTATGTAGAGTGAATAAGGCCCTGGATCACATGTAAAATGATGAGGATAAAAAGAAATATTCTACAGCTCCTCCATCCCCTGAGCACCATCCTTCCTGTGCACTGAAGGAGGCAGGAGCTGGGGGTAGATGAGAATAATAGGATGTGTGCATGCAATTAGACTGTATCAATGTATATGCACAAGGGAGGGTTGGGGGTTGAATTAACATTATATAGGTAACCTTAACTCTGGTATTTTCTAATTCTTGTGCCTTTGGCTTTGACTAAATAAACTAAATAATGTAGTTTAATTTTTTATTTTCTTTTATAAAAGGTAAATATTAGAGCGAGTCAACAACCCAAAATTTTTCCTGTGAAGTATTTCAAATGCAGTATTTCAATTTTTAAACTGAGCTGAGATACTGGCATGTGGAAATATTGAAACATTCAATTTTCCTTTCCAGTTTTTGGATTTACAGGTTTGCTACTTCCTCCCCCTTTCTATTTTTTCATCTTTTCTTCCACTGTAAAAAGTTAGAAAAAAGTAAATAAGTAAGAAAGTAGGGGAAAAAATCTTTTGAGTCTTTTCAGTTGGGAAGGTGTGAAAAAAGTAAAAGAAGCGAAGTGAGTGAAAGCACTACTTTCTCTGTGGTGTGCTACCAAAAATACCCTCAGGAACTCACGTGAGAGAAGGGAAACGGTGATTTTCAGCAGTTTATAATTCAGCCAAACCTAGAAGGATTCTCACTGCACTAGGAGAAGGCACCTCCCTGGCCCCAGCACTGACCCCTTCCCAAACTGCAAAGGCTGCAGCAATCAAGGAAGGCGCGAGAGCTTCTTAAGAAGGTGCCGAGAATATTTTATAATAGAAAGTGTGAAGCAACCTCCATATTGGGAGTCACTACCAGCTCCCCCTCTAATTACTATTGGAGAAGGCTGGGGACAATTAATTGGTGACATTTACGTAACCCGAAGGACAAAGTGCTGCCCCTGCTCCGCTGCCCCGCGCCAGGACAGAGTTGCTGATGTTTTTACTGGAGAATCCAGGGCTTTCCCAGGTCACAACTATTCTTTTGTGATGATATTATTTACTTTAATTTTATCTTTAATACATTTACTATCATTATACGTGCTTTAGGATCTAGCTCCCCCTCCCCTTGCTGTGCCCTGAGGTTCCCCTGCTCTGGGAGCAGTGTCATACACTGAGGGGCAGGTGTCCTTAATCTAGCATCTTTCCTGCACTTACCTGAGCAAACCACACTGGCATCATTGTCATGTGAGCACTGAGAGGCCCCTAGAGCAGTAACAGGGCAATGGCCCAAATGGGGTTCAGTCCCTTTGCAGTGAAATGTGTCTGTCCAGACAGAGCCAGTTCCCTTCCCAAAATACGCTTCTCCAGGAGCTGATACAGCAAATCCGCAGTCGAGCTGACGACAGAGAACGTTGGCGTCCGGTAAATGCCAGCGTGAGTCACAGAGGGTTCCCCAGGCACCAAGAACCTGGATCTCCACCCTCCCTGAGCACGCTGTGCTGCCATTCACCAGCTGGAAACCTGTGTGCCCAGGGGAGAAGGGAGAAGGGGTTTAGAGAGGGAGCCTTGGAACTGTTTCATAGCAAATAGTTAAAGAAAGGAAAGTCAGGTGGCATTTGATCCCTTTCTAATTATCTTGGCTTGTTTGGGGGTTTGATCCAACCCTATTAAACCCAGCTCCCTACACAGCGAGATCAGTACATTGCTTCACCCTAATCTAGAATACACAGAACTGGGATTTTAAAGACATTGTACTGAATTCTTACGTGAGCATATGACACCAGCATCATTTGTGTGTGAGTACGTCTGATTCACTTCTGATATCCTGGGACAGGAGAACAGGAGAGACTCATTCCCCACACACTGGAATTCTTCAGTCAAGATCAACCCTTGTCCTTCTCCAAAGTGACCTCCTCCTGGGATAGATACAGCTATTCCACACTCAAGTTCATGACAGATAATGTTGGCAACTTTGAGATCAAAGTGTGCATCACAGACTGTGGTCCACGTGTTTCCATGTATTATCTCCACACGTCCTGAGCAGGCACTGTCCCCTCCAACTAGCCGAGGCTTAATGTGTCCTAGAAAGTCAATGAAGGCTGAAAATTATAAAGGGGGCTTTGGGAGTTGGGGTGCTCCACTGGTATAAAGCTTTGCCTAAAAGTGAAGGCAGCAATAGAAATAAAAAGGCAATATATTAAAAAAATGGAAAAAGTGGGAATTAGAGCAAATCAATATACATTAGAAGTTAGGATATGAAGAAAACTGATAAGGGAAGCTAAAGACATCAGGATAAACTCCGTGACTGGCAGGACTATGAAAACTAAGCAGTTTTTAAAGTATATTAGGAACAGACAAACAAATCCTAACAATCCTCCAAGCCTATCTCCTTCTGCCCCACCCCTCCAATCTGTCCCAGTCCTGTCTCTTCCCCCATCCCTTGCTCTGTGTACCAGTCCCATTCTTCTTGTCTACCCAGTTCTAGTCTCCACTCCTCAAGCTTCTCATCCCCAGTCCCAGTCTCCTTGCCAAGCCAGTCCTAGACTTCACCTCTGGCTTCCCCAGCCAAGTCCCAATTTCCCCCCTGTTTTCTGTGCTGTCCCTCCCCTCTGGGATCCTCAGCTGATCTGTTTATCACACTTATCCTTGCCTTGAGTTGTCCTGTCTGCCCCAAGCCCCAGTTTATCTCCCTGGATGCCTCATCCAGTCTCAGGGTTTCTCTCTACACACACTTAGTTTGTGGCAACTCGCCGCCCAGTTAGTCTTAGACTCCCCTGAAACCCTGGTTCCTGATCTGATCTGTTTTTCCTCACCCACCTCCAGTTCCTCCCCACTTGTTCCCAGTCCCAGATTCCCCACCCAGTGTGTCATTCTATACCATGGGGGAGTGTGCTGTAACCCCCATATAACCTAATTTTCATACGATTGTGATCTTACATACAAAGCCTGCCTTGTAAGGTATCAGGGGAAAGGTTATGATCTGCTGAAAGTCATTTCTCTATTCATATATGTATATCATTAATGCATATGAAGTTATGAGAATTGTGTAGTATGGTTGTCACTAAAACATGCTGTAAGTTGGGGGAATCAGCCAGATATTAGATCCCCAGAGGCAACAGTAAGGAAAGTAACCAACGCCCAGGCGGGGTATCAAACAACCCATCAACAGCCATTGTGCAGGAAGGGGGAGGAAAGGACACGATAAAAGGAAGAGATGTTTGCCAAGCTCTTCCTCGTTTCCACCTACATCTACAGGCATCACACCAAGCCACTGAAGCACTGATCTAAGGGGAAAGCCTGGCTGAAGAGCAACCAGCCAGCCTGGGGTGAGAAACATCTAAGTTTGTAAGGGCATTGAAAGTGTTAAGATCAGCTTAGAATGTGTTTTGCTTTTATTTCATTTGACCAAATCTGACTTATGATGTTTTGACTTATAATCACTTAAAATCTATCTTTATAGTTAATAAATCTGTTTGTTTATTCTACCTGAAGCAGTGTGTTTGGTCTGAAGCGTGTCAGAGACTCCCCTGGGGATAACAAGCCTGATACATATCAATTTCTTCAATAAATTGATTAACTCATATAAGCTTGCAGTGTCCAGCGGGCATAACTGGGCACTGCAAGATGGAGGTTCCTAGGGTTGTGTTTGGGACCAGGGATATTGGCTAGTGTCATTCGGTTGCACAATTCAAGGGGCAGCTTACATGCTAGAGGCTGTGCGTGAACAGCCCAGGAGTGGGGTTCTCCCAGCAGAGCAGGGTAAGGCTGACTCCCAGAGTCGAGGACTGGAGTGACCTAGCAGATCACCGGTCCGGATAACACCAGAGAGGAACGTCACACCCAGTCAATCCCAGTCTCCCCAGTTCCCAAACTCCTTGATCAGCAAGTCACAATCTCTCCCCACCCACTCCCTGCCCTAATCACCCTGCCTAGCCAATGCTAGTCTCTTTCCCCCTCCTCCCAGTCCCAGTCTCCTTGCCCAGCCAGTCCCTACCTCCCGCTCTCTCTTCCATCCCAGTTTCTCTCCATCCACCAGCCTCCAGACTCAGAATATTCGCCCTGCATCCTTATTGTCATCTACTTTCCCCTCTCACCCCGGTCTGCATTCAATTCAGGCAGCTTCCTCATCACATTGCCTGGGCTCAATAGGTGGAAACAGTCTCCCTCGTCTCAGTTCTAGTGCCTGATGCCACTCTGGCCCACAGAAGCCAGGAGCATAATTTCAGCATAATTTTATTGGTTACACATCTTGCCACTGCTGCAATCACTCTTCGGGGACCATCACCTTGCTGTGGTGAAGGGCCTTGTGTGCTCCAATGATCCTCAAAGCTATGCTGTCGGGAGCTTCATTTTTCTTCAAATTTGGTATAATGAGAAGATTCCGGAAAACTTGAGAAATGCGAACATTATTACCATCTTTAAAAAAGGAATAATTTGGAGTGTGGAAATTATTGTGGCATTGCCTTGCTATCTACAGCAGGGAAAATTCTTGCCCGTACCCTCTTAAACCGATTACTTTCCCTTGCTGAGGAAATATTGCTGGAATCTCAGTGCATTTTCAGACCATCCCGCAGGACAACCAACATGATATTTGTTCCACACCAAATCCAGGAAAAGTCTTGGGAGCAAAATCAGGACCTGTACATGGCCTTCATCGATTCAATAAAGGCTTTCGACTCTGTCAATCGCGAAGCCCTGTGGAAGGTGCTGGCCAGATTTGGCTGCCCTCCAAAATTTATTAAGGGCCTAAGGCTTCTTCATGATGAGATGACTGCCACCATTCTCTGTAATGGCCTGGAGATGGATCCTTTCGGCATCAAAACTGGGGTTAAGAAAGGATGTGTTATTGCTGCAACCCTGTTCTCCATCTATTTAGCAATCATTTTGGTCCTTGTTAAAGACGGCCTCCCCACTAGAGTTGATATTCAATACAGAATGGATGGGCGGCTTATTAATCTTTGACGTTTCCGCTCAAAGCCTAAAGTCCTCAGGGCGTCCATTACTGACCTTCAGTACGCTGATGACTGTGTCATCATCACACACACTGAGAATGACCTTAAGTCTATACTGGATTTTTTTGCACAAGCTTACCGAAGCCTATGACTCTCACTCAATATCAAGAAACTAAAGTGCTCCATCAGCCTGCTTCAGGCCTTGCACATGAACCTCCCGAAATCACCATTGAGGGACAGACTTTGGAGAGAGTTGAGGACTTCTGTTACCTCAGTAGCCAACTTTCTCAAAATGCAAAAATTGACAGTGAGATCCAGCACAGGATCCAGTGCGCAAGTGCTTCCTTTGGGAAACTGCTCTGGCACGTTTTCACAGACCGTGACCTATGGAAGGACACCAAGATCCAGGTCTATGAGACAATTGTTATTCCTACACTTCTTTATAGATGCAAAACCTGGGTGACCTATCGACAGCACCTCAAGAGTCTGGAGAGGTACCACCAACGATGCCTCTGGATTGGAAGATCCTTTGCATCAAGTGGGAAGATCGCTGCACTAACACCAGCATTCTCATTGAAATCAATGTCACCAGCATTGAAGCAATGATCCTCACTCACCAACTCTGCTGGGCTGGACATTGTGTGCGGATGCCAGACTCTCGCTTCCCAAAACAAGGCCTCTGGTCTCAGCTCACCCATGGTCAGAGATCCTGTGGTAGTCAGAGGAAACCCTACAAAGACACACTGAAATCGTATCTCAAGAAAAATGTGGACATCACAAGCTGGGAGGAGCACACAACCAACCGATCTCAATGACATTTCATTCTCCACCAGGCAGTGGCCTGCTTCGAGGAGAAGTGACTTTCCCTCGAAGTTGAAAAGAGAAAGAGAAGGAAGGAAAGAAAAAGAACTTTCTCCCAGCAGGCAGCTAATCCGTCAGGAAACGTCTGTACCTACTGCGGGCAAATCTATGGGTCCATGACTGGACTCCTGAGTCGTCTCAGGACTCATATGTAAATCTGTGGTAGAGATCATCCTCAAATGGAGGGATCGCCGATGATGGTGATGCTGCTGCAGCAACCAATGAGGCTGTGGGCCTACCGACAACAGCCTCTTTCACTGTGCATCCCTGATTCACTCCCTGGGCACCATCCAGCCTGTGCAATGACTGAGGCAGGGACCTTGGCGGAGGAGAATGTTTTGTCGAAGTTTGGTATTAATCCAACCAGAAATGAAAAGTGAAAGCTGGACGAGAAGGGGTTGAGAGAGACAAGGTGGCTGAAGTAATATCTTTTACTGGACCAATTCCTGTTGGTGAGAGAGAGACGAGCTTCTGAGCTTACACACAGCTCTTCTCTGTCGGATCAAAAGTTTGTCTCTCTCCAGCAGAAATGGGTCCAATAAAAGATATTTCCTCACCCACCTTGTCTCTCATATCCTGGGACTAACACGACTACAACAACACTGCATATAAGAAGACGACTGTCACTTTTTGGAAAGTTTTCTAGTATTATGTCAGGACAGCATCTCTCAAAAATCGCTTTGTGCAGAAACCTCACAGCTCCCAAATGTGTTTGTTCTCAGTGATATCTAGTGCACAGGGCTGTTTGTAGACGGCTGACAGGTTATTTCTGGAATAATTCTGAATGGGCCCAATCCTGAGTCTTTTATTCTGTTTCTACTCAGTCTGTACAAAGCAAACTCACATTACAGTCAATAGCTGCCTGCCTGAGTAAGGAACCCTGGGTTAGGCCCTATGAGCTGGCCCTGCACCTCTATCCAGGGAAGACGGGGATTAGTGACAAGAATGGACATAACTATATGGGCCATGGAAAGACTCATCCTCATCTCCAACCTTCAGCACAGGCACTTGGAACTACCCTGCCAGCACGGCAGGGGTTAAAGGAGCCTTTGGGCCCAGCTAGCCCCACCCTGCTGTACCTGCAGCCAATGCGAGGCCTGGGGGGAGACAAGGAGAGAGCCTGGCTCAGTTGAGGGCTGACTGGCGAAGAGGCAGGAGCTATCCACCTCCCTACCTGAGGGGAAGGGTCACTAGCCTGCCAGCCGAGGCAGCCACCAGGGAGTAAGCGCTGTCTCCCCAGCCAAGGGGGACTGTGGGGGATACCTAGGAGGCTCCGGCAACTAAGTTAACTGGGTGACTGAAGCACAGAGTCATTGTGGGGTTCAGTCTCACCAAACTTGCTGCTGCCCCACCTAAAGGAGCCTGGGACCACAGCACGGTGCCACCCAAGATCCACGAGAGGGCGCTATGGGCTACAAGCCACCCAGTGAACGGGACTAGAGGGGCCATGCCCCAAACGAAAGGGACAGTGGTAGGAAGTAGCCCAGGACAGTGGATTTAGTTCCCTGCTGGGAGGCCTCCCCTATTCAGGGGTAAATGCATGCAGCACCCTGGGCTGAGACCCGGTGGAGAGGGAGGGTCTGGGTTTCCCTGCCCCACTGCCTAAAATACTGAGGCAAATTGACCTTCAAAACAAAGGGCTGGACATCAGGGGCACCAACCACTAGGCAGCCGGGCCCTTCAGACGCCGTGTTACAAACCCAAACTTTATTCCCACTGCAAACGTGCAGCTCCAGCTGAGATGCGGCGGCAGTTTTACAGAAAGGTGCACAGAAGGGACTTTTGCTCTGATACCCCTTTGTTTGTGTGCAGATCCCTCCTCCTGGTGAGGTTCAGAGGAGAGGGACTCCCTGCTGTGCACTTGCTAGGTGTGCAACACAAGGCATTGCAGTTGTTATTACCAGGTTAGGGAATTTACATTGGTGAAGGTTGATCTGTTTTCTGCAGAGTTTCAAAGTCCTGACAATGAAGCTCATTTTTGTAAAGTTCCTGCCAAACCCATCTTTTTATTTTGTAACAATACTAGGAAATGGCAGATGTAAGCAGGGTCTGAATGAGTTCTCCCCTGACAGCTAGCTGGGAGGGGGAGAGATTTACATGAACACACCTCCTCTGCCTAGATATCCAGCAGATAGAGCGGGATGTAAATTACTGGGGTGTAAATTTACCCCGCACTAGCCTGCTGCACACTGAGTGTCTGTGTGGACCCTGCTGCTGCGCACTAACATTTCCCTAGTGCTGTGAAACGGGTGTAGATCAAAGCACACTAGGAGGAGTGGAGACTGGAATTGGATAGACAAGAAGATTGGGACTGGGACACAGAGCAAGGGATGGGGGATGACACCAGCCCACTACTGCCCTGACGAACGACTGCATCAACAAGAAACCTTCCACCCTGCAAAGCAGGCAAACTCCTGGCTGGATCAGAGATTCCTGATAAGCCTCCACCCCTGGCCACAGGTCCCACAGCTGGGCTGAGACCCTCCATGACACTGACCCACATTCAGAAAACGAACAGGAAAATGGGAGCCATTCCAAGGGAAAGGAAAGGCCGGGCACTGGAACAACTGGAGATGAGAAAATGAAAACACTTCCCAGTCACAGAGGGGGGTACTCAGTGGCCAGTGCCCTACAAACACTGAACCTTCTCCCCAGTCAGAAACAATCCCACACTTGTTACATTTTACAACCCCTTTGCCCCCTCTCACAACCCCTTCACCCGCACTCACAGGGTTCCAGCTAACACTGTCCTTTCACCTACCCATCATTAAACACATGGACTGCTTCCATCTCCCACCTCACTGCTGCAATCCCCATGGCAAGAAGATGCCTGTGCTCCGCCACTGGCACACCCTACAGAACACAGCGCTGAAATGATGCATATTGGATCCCTCAGGGTACATTCGCACCTCTTCCCTTTGCTTACATGGGTGGCTCAGAACCAGATCTCATCTCACAATCACAGCTCTTCCAAGCTGTTCCAACTCATCGCCTCCACCACTCAGTACAGCTACACCTAACACAGGAACTGCAGCTAGAGCACAGGAAAATAATTCCCAATAGCAGTGGCTAGTCCAGCTCCAGGGGGCAGAGTTAAGGCTGCCTTGGCATTCACCTT
Organism: Platysternon megacephalum; assembly: GCA_003942145.1. NCBI lineage: Eukaryota > Metazoa > Chordata > Testudines > Platysternidae > Platysternon > Platysternon megacephalum. Next base: position 63,094 of record QXTE01000858.1, read on the forward strand.
AACTCTGTATTACCTGGTTTTCAGGGGTTTGAATTTTGCCCAACTCGATGTCCTAGAAGGGTGTGAGAAACCTCAGGCAACCTGAACTCTGTGTTAATGAAGTCTCTGTCAGTGAATTTTAACTTAACTCCACAGTCTCTGACATGCGGAGTTGTCTGTGCACAGGCAGTAAGGAGAGTCTGGCCTTCATTGCAGTGAATGAACAATGGCCTCCTGTCTCGGGCGGGACTTGTAGATCACCAGTGACAATAAATAGGTCACCAGTCTGACAAATGTTTAACTCTAGCAGTGACTGCAGGGCTCTGTGCACACGGAGGGCTCAGGTCTCCATAGTGCTGTGTGTAGGCAGCTGCACTCATGTAAAGGTGGTGTAAAGTGATCCTTGCACATCACTACTAGTGAATTACACCAACTCACCACCTCTGAAGTGATTGTTGCCTGTGTGAAATAGGTGTAACTGCAGCTAGACCGGTTGAGTTCGTGAGACCAGAATCACGCTCCAAAAGAGAATGAGGCTGAACAAAGAAGGGAGTGGTTAGCAAAATCTATACTGTGCTCAGTCTCCAGTGCAAGCCTGGGTAAATTGGATGCAAGTGGCTGGAGTACGTGCAAAGCTGGTGGACAGGGTCCTAATCTATAACCATATTTAACTAGGCCATGCTCTGTGCTGACCTCGCTGCTGTTCTTCCCTGGGGAGACAAGTCTGTTTTTATGCTCCCCTCCTGGTACTGCTTGCATATATGGGATTGCTGCCTGGCGTGAGGACTATGGGTAGGGCCCTACCAAAATCACCGTCCATTTTGGTCAATTTCACTGTCATAGGATTTTAAAAATCATAAATTTCATGATTTCAGCTATTTAAATCTGAAATTTCACGATGTTGAAATTGTAGGGGTCCTGACCCACAAAGGAATTGTTGGGGGGGTCGCAAGGTTATTGTAGGGGGGTTGCAGTACTGCTACCCTTATTTCTGTGCTGCTGATGGTGGCAGCACTGCTATCAGAGCTGGGCAAATGGAAAGCGGCGGCTGATAGCCAGGATCCCAGCTCTGAAGGCAGAGCCACCGCCAGCAGCAGCGCAGAAGTAAGGATGGCATTGTGTGGTATTGCCACCCTTACTTCTGTGCTGCTGCCTGCAGAGCTGGGTCCTCAGTCAGCAGCCGCCACTCTCCGAAGGCAGCAGTGCAGAACTAAGGGTGGTATGTTATGGTATGGTATTGCCACCCTTGCCTCTGCATTGCTGCTGGCGGGACACTGCGTTCAGAGATGGGTGCCCTGCTAACAGCTGCGGCTCTCCAGCCACCCAGCTCTGAAGGGAGCAGTACAGAAGTAAGGGTGACATGGTATGGTATTGCCACCCTTACTTCTGTACTGCTGCTGGCAGAGCACTGCCTTCAGAGATGGGTGCCCGGCTAACAGCTGCCACTCTCCGGCTGCCCAGCTCTGAAGGCAGTGCACAAGTAAGGGTAGCAATACTGCAATCCCCCTAAAATAACCTTGTGACACCCCCCCCACACACACACACAACTCCCTTTTGGGTCAGGACCCCCAATTTGAGAAATGCTGGTCTCCCCTGTGAAATCTGTATAATATAGGGTAAAAGCACACAAAAGACCAGATTTCACCGGGGGAGACCAGATTTCATGGTCCATGACACGTTTTTCCTGGCCATGAATTTAGTAGGATCCTAACTATGGAAATTGTGATGTATTTGCCTTGGTGTGATATGGATAATTGGCCAGGCAGGTTTTGTGTGGGTGCAGGATGTGAAAGCCATGGGGCAGACAGGAGAGGTGGGAGAGAGGGAAAGTGGCAAAGCAGCTGAGTTGATCACTGACTGGTAAAGTGGGGCCTTTCAACAAGCAACCAGTGCTTGTCTGGAGGGGGAAGGGTCATTGTGCAGGCTAGTACGTGTGAACATTGCCCTAACACAGACTCTGGGCAACTTTACAGCAGCTGTGTCTGGGCAGCAGAACTCTCAACTGCGGTGATGAAGTGGGAATTCTATGTAATATTCTGTGTAATAGCCTCCTAGCGGGATTGGGAGAATCTGCAGTCGCCTACCTTGATGATGTGGCCATCTTTTCTGATTCATGGGCAGAACCCCTGGAGCATCTGCAAAAAGTCTTCAAGCGCATAAGGGAGGCAGGAGTAACTGTTAAGGCTAAAAAGTGTGAAATAGGCCTAAACAGAGTGACTTACCTTGGACACCAGGTGGGTCAAGAAACTATCAACCCCCTACAGGCCAATGTGGATGCTATCCAAAAGTGGCCTGTCCCAGTGTCAAAGAAACAGGTCCAATCCTTCTTAGGCTTGGCCGGATATTACAGGCGATTTGTACCGCACTACAGCCAAATCGCTGCCCCACTTACATATCTAACCAAAAAAGAAACAGCCAAATGCAGTTCAGTGGACTGAAGAGTGTCAGAAGACCTTTAACCAGCTTAAAGCAACACTCATGTCTGACCCCGTGCTAAGAGCCCCAGACTTTAACAAACCTTTCCTAGTAACCACAGATGCGTCCGAGCGTGAAGTGGGAGCAGTTTTAATGCAGGAAGGACCAGATCAAAAATTCCATCCTGTCGTGTTTCTCAGCAAAAAACTGTCTGAGAGGGAAAGCCACTGGTCAATCAGCAAAAAGGAATGTTACGCCATTGTGTACGCTTTGAAAAAGCTACGCCCATACATTTGGGGATGGCATTTCCACCTGCAAACCGACCATACTGCGCTGAAGTGTCTTCATACCGTCAAGGACAATAACAAAAAACTTCTTCGATGGAGTTTAGCTCTCCAAGATTTTGATTTTGAAATACAACACATTTCAGGAGCTTCTAACAAAGTAGCTGATGCACTCTCCCGTGAAAGTTTCCCAGAATCAACTGGTTAAAATCGTCCTTAAAATGTGGAAAATATTGTTAGCTTTTATATAATCAGTAGTATATCTAGAGGTGCATGTGTCTTATGAATTCTGTTTTCTCCTAGAACTCCAGGAAGAAATCACAGCCAGTGTGGAGCAGGCTGTCCAGCACTGTCTGTGATTTGGGGGGGCGTGTCATAAACATACAGCTAAGGGTAGCATAAAATCCCTCCTTACCTGTAAAGGGTTAAGAAGCTCAGATAACCTGGCTGGCACCTGACCAGAAGGACCAATGGGGAAAGAAGATACTTTCAAATC
>QXTE01000859.1:6785-19993 GCA_003942145.1 Platysternon megacephalum
CCCTGCCCGCGGCCAGCCCCACATCCCCTGCCCTGCCCACAGCCAGCCCCGCACCCCCTGTCTACAGCCAGCTCCTGCTGCACCCCCCTGCCCGAAGCCAGCCAGCCCCACACCCTGTCAGGTTATTCATTTATTTTCATTAAATATGCAGACTAAATAATGAAATTAATACATTTTCAAGCCAAATATGTTTTAATTCTAATGAACAATGCCACATTATGCAGTATTCATTTTTGAAAGTTTACAATAAGCGATGCTCCGGGGGAAGGGGAAGGGGTGGGGGGCGCAAGGTGGAAGTTTCGCCTAGGATGCAAAATATCCTTGCACCGGCCCTGAATATATGGGGTATGTATATGCAACTAGTGCCGAATCACCATCTCTGCAGACACTGCCAAGAACCAGGTCTCCCTGCAGCTCGACTCGCTGACAGCTGCAGACAGGGAAGCGGTTTCTATACACACATTCAGGGCATTTAACGCTCTCATTTTCCTCTAAGAGGGACACAGGCAGGAATAGAGAAGCAGAGAGAATCGCTAAGAGTCAAGATTTCATAAAGTTCATGCAAGGAAACGATACCCTGATATTGCAGAACAGCAGTGACAACAATGTCACTTCTCATTGCAGGACTAAGGGTTAAACAAGGGAATCACCAGCAAACCCCAACTCTCACCATGTTCTCTCATCCCCAGCTGCTTCCCTCCCACTCACCTGCCATTCACACCTCAGGGTTCACTCCTGGGTCTGGCTGGAAGAACTGGTGATGTCACTGTGCATAGGGCTGGGACAGGGAAATGGGAAACTTCACACAGTGATAGGAACTGCAAAGTGAGTGAGAGCAATACACAGGGAGGCGCCCAGATGTTGTGGTAACCTCTGTATCAGAACGTGCAGAGAATAGACTAGACTAGACTAGACCAGAAGAGAGAACCCTAGAGAGGACCTGGATGCGCCATCACCCTGCCTTACAACCCAGATTCACCAGCTCGGGAGATGAATATCGCACTTTGACACATGACCCTGAGTAGGTTTCAGCCCCTTTCCCTACAGGAGTAAATGTATTATCGAGCCTCGTGTAAATAACGGGAAAATAGGAGTTGCTGTGATTGTGAATATGACAGTGCCCACACTTCCCAGCCGAGAAGGGGTCATTGCACCGGGCACCTGCTTTCTGTCCCTGCCTTGAAGAGCTCACAGCCTGCACAGACAAAGGGGAGGAGAGGCACAGCCTGGGGAAATGCTTCCCAGGGTCACACAGCAGGGCCAGTGACACACCCACCCCCAGTAGCTGGACTCTTCACTCCTAGCTGAGGGCCCCTCGCCTCTATAATCACAACACAGCCCTGAAGATGGGTCTTCTCTCCATGTCCAGTCCGCTCCCCAGTCACTGGAGGTAGTTGTTGGTCTCTGATGCCTGAAACAAACTCCTGTGAGGGATGGTCTAGGTACCACTTATAGCCCTGCCATGAGTGCAGGGAACTGGACTACAGGACCTGCCGTGGTCCCTTCCAGTCCTACCGTTCTCTGATTTCCCTCCCCGCCACTGCGGCTCCTCCCCCAACAGATTCCCAGGACGATCTCACGTCTACTGGCCCAGCCTGTACATTACATCAATTGATCGTATTTGCCCAGCCCATTCTGCATTACCCCTGCTCCGTGGGAGAGACTGTAACCGTGCCTCAGTGCCTCACAACTGAGGATACCAAATTCAGGACGAAGTGCTGAGAAATAGGGCAAACACAACCCCAAACTGGTGGTTAATCCCCCATGGGATATACGAACCCAGCAAGAAAAGTAAACTCCGGTTTCCCCACCCTGGCTAACAAGAAGCCATGAAAGCAGCTTCCTTGGGCATTCCAGTTATTATGTCACCACCAAACCCACTGGGTTCAGAGATGAGTGCTTCTTTGTAACCTGTCTCATCAAATCATCGGTTCTTCTGATCCCAAAGGAGCAGCCACACACCCAGGTCAATATAGAACTCAGATCTCACCCCAAAATCACACTGATGCCAATCCCTTAGTATCTAAAATCTAAAGGTTTGTTTATAGAAAGAAAGAAAGAAAGAAAGAAAGAAAGAAAGAAAGAAAGAAAGAAAGAAAGAAAGAAAGAAAGAAAGAAAGAAAGATGAGAGTTAACATTGGTTACAGGAATCAAATACATAAAGAAATGGCAAAGTTCTTGGTTCAGGCTTGTAGCAGTGACGGAATAAACTGCTGGCTTAATAAGCCTCTGGTTCCTTCCAAATCACTGGAAGGCCTCAGTCCCTTGGTTAGACGCTCCCATTAGGATAAGTTCATAGTCCAGAGGCTGGAGCAGGACAGAGGAAAAATGGAGAGGTTTCCAGAGCCATTTATATCCCCTGCCATGGTGAGGGAAACCATTATTTCAGACAAAAACCTCAGCTTAGCTAGTGGAGAATCACGGGTGACCAGATAGAGTTTGGAGTCACATGGGCAAGTCACATGTTCATGCCCAATTTCGTTCAGTCATTGCAGGAAGTCATTACCTACACCCCAAACACCACGTTTATAGGACAGTCCACTCAGTGTAGATGGGCGTCCCCCATGGTCCATTGTCAGTTAAATGACCTTTTGATGGGCCACTCAATTTGAATAGTCCCTCCGAGATGTGCTGGCTAGCTACCTTGTGGGTGTTACGCCAGGAGCAAACATTTGAAATCCAGGTATAGAGCCAATATTTATAACTTCAAGTACAAAAAATGATACATGCCTACAGATAGTATAATCATAACCAGCAAATCATAACCTTTTCATAGATGTCTTATATGCCACATTTTCTACAAGATTCGTTGCAAATATGTAATAGTGGTTGCAACAATGATCTCGATAGTCATATTTTAATCAGATAATGTCACAGACACCCATAGACTTCAGCAGGCTTTGGATCACAGCCTGTGGCCTGGTCTACACTACGATTTTAGGTCGAATTTAGCAGCGTTACCTCGATTTAAGCCTGGACCTGTCCACACGATGAAGCCCTTTTTTTCAACTTAAACGGCTCTTAAAATCGATTTCTTTACACCACCTCCGACGAGGGGATTAGCGCTGAAATCGGCTTGCCATTTCGAATTAGGGTTAGTGTGGCCACAATTCAACGGTATTGGCCTCCGGGAGCTATCCCACAGTGCACCATTGTGACCACTCTGGACAGCAATCTGAACTCGGATGCACTGGCCAAGTAGACAGGAAAAGCCCTGCTAACTTTTGAATTTCATTTCCTGTTTGCCCAGCGTGCACAGGTGACCACGCAGAGCTCATCAGCACAGGTAACCACGATGGAGTACCAAGATCGCAAAAGAGCTCCAGCATGGACCGAACGGGAGGTATGGGATCTGCTCGCCATATGGGGAGATGAATCCGTGCTAGCGGAACTCCGTTGCAGTAAACGAAATGCCAAAACATTAGAAAAAGTCTCAAAGAGCATGAAGGACAGAGGCCATAACAGGGACGCACAGCAGTGCCGCGTGAAAATTAAGGAGCTAAGGCAAGCCTACCACAAAACCAGAGAGGCAAACGGAAGGTCCGGGGCAGAGCCGCAGACATGCCGCTTCTACGCCGAGCTGCATGCCATGCTAGGGGGTGCAGCCACCAGTAGCCCAACCCTGTGCTTTGACTCCGTCAATGGAGACTCACGCAACACAGAAGCGGGTTCTGGGGACGAGGAAGACGATGATGATGAAGAGATTGAAGATGGCTCACAGCAAGGAGGCGGAGAAACCGTTTTCCCCAACAGCCAGGATATGTTTATCACCCTGGACCTGGAGCCAGTAAACCCCGAACCCACCCAAACCCAAAGCGTGCTCGCAGACCCTGAGGGCGGACAAGGGACCTCTGGTGAGTGTACCTTTGTAAATATTACACATGGTTTAAAAGCAAGCGTGTTTAATGATTAATTTGCCCTGGCATTCGCGGCCAGGACAGCTACTGGAAAAGTCTGTTAACGTGTATGGGGATGGAGCGGAAATCCTCCAGGGACATCTCCAGAAAGCTCTCCTGGATGTACTCCCAAAGCCTTTGCAAAAGGTTTCTGGGGAGGGCTGCCTTATTCCGTCCGCCATGGTAGGACACTTTACCACGCCAGGCCAGTAGCACGTAGTCTGGAATCATTGCATAGCAAAGCATGGCAGCGTATGGTCCCGGTGTTTGCTGGCATTCAGACAACATCCATTCCTTATCTCTCTGTGTTATCCTCAGGAGAGTGATATCATTCATGGTCACCTGGTTGAAATAGGGTGCTTTTATTAAGGGGACATTCAGAGTGCCCGTTCCTGCTCGGCTGAACAGAAATGTTCCCCGCTGTTAGCCACGCGGTGGGGGGAGGGGTGAAGTGATCATCCCAGGGAATTGGGTGTGTGTGTGTGGGGGTGGTTAGTTGGGTTTGTGCTGCACGTTAACCCGGAAACCGCATCCCCTCCTTTTAAATTGCCATCCCATTTTAAATGGCCAACCCAACGGCCGCTTGGTATGGAAAATGAGGGCGCTGCTGTTTGAAACCATTCCCACATAGAATCATAGAATCATAGAATCATAGAACTTGAGATCAGAAGGGACCATTATGATTATGTTATGAAGGTTAAAGAAGCCAAAAGACTGTGGCTTACCATGGCTGCCTGCAAGCCGAATTCTGTTGCCTGGCACTGCGTGAGTGATCTCTCACACCAAACCGGCAGGCCCTCAATATAAATAGAGGCAAAATGCGACCTTGTAAAGAAAGCATATGTGCTATGTAATGTGAACAGCAAGGTTTAATGGGAAAGGTGATCCTATTGTTCTCTAAAATGTGTCTTTTTAACTACCAATCTCCCCTTTCCCCCACCAGCTGCAAATGTTTCTCTTTCGCAGAGGCTAGCGAAGATTAGAAGGAGAAAAAAGAGGACTCGGGATGAGATGTCCTCGGCGCTCCAGACATCCTCCCACACTGACAGAGCACAGCAGAATGCTTGGAGGCAGACAATGTCCGATTGCAGAAAAGCACAATATGAACGCGAGGAGAGGTGGCGGGCTGAATCGTGGGCTGAAGAGGAGAGGTGGCGGGCTGAATCGCAGACTGAACAGGAGAGTTGGTGTCAGATTGAACACAGAAGGCATGAGTCGATGCTCCGACTGCTGGAGCATCAAAGTGAGATGCTCCAGCGTATGGTTGAGCTGCAGGAAAGGCAGCAGGAGCACAGACCGCCGCTACAGCCCCTGTGTAACCAACTGCCCTCCTCCCCAAGTTCCATAGCCTCCTCACCAAGACGCCCAAGAACGCGGTGGGGGGGCCTCAGGCCACCCAGCCACTCCAGCCCAGAGGATTGCCCAAGCAACAGAAGGCTGGCCTTCAATAAGTTTTAAAGTTTTTAATTTTTAAAATTTTAAAGTGCAGTGTGTCCTTGTCCTTCCCTCCTCCCCCCCCCCCCNGATCGAAGGGGGGAGGGGAGGGTGTCTAGCTTACAGTGAAGTAGAGTGAACCGGGCGGGGGCGGGGGGGAGGTTCATCAAGGAGAAACAAACAGAACTTTCACACCGTAGCCTGGCCAGTCATGAAACTGGTTTTCAAAGCTTCTCTGATGCGCACCGCACCCTGCTGTACTCTTCTAATCGCCCTGGTGTCTGGCTGCGCGTAATTAGCGGCCAGGCGATTTGCCTCAGCCTCCCACCCCGCCATAAACGTCTCCCCCTTACTCTCACAGATATTGTGGAGCGCACAGCAAGCAGTAATAACAATGGGAATATTGTTTTCGCTGAGGTCTAACCGAGTCAGTAAACTGCGCCAGCGCGCTTTTAAACGTCCAAATGCACATTCTACCACCATTCTGCACTTGCTCAGCCTGTAGTTGAACAGGTCCTGACTACTGTCCAGGCTGCCTGTGTATGGCTTCATGAGCCATGGCATTAAGGGGTAGGCTGGGTCCCCAAGGATAACTATAGGCATTTCAACATCCCCAACGGTTATTTTCTGGTCTGGGAAGAAAGTCCCTTCCTGCAGCTTTTGAAACAGACCAGAGTTCCTGAAGACGCGAGCGTCATGTACCTTTCCCGGCCATCCCACGTTGATGTTGGTGAAACGTCCCTTGTGATCCACCAGTGCTTGCAGCAGCATTGAAAAGTACCCCTTTCGGTTTATGTACTCGCTGGCTTGGTGCTCCGGTGCCAAGATAGGGATATGGGTTCCGTCTATCGCTCCACCACAATTAGGGAATCCCATTGCAGCAAAGCCATCCACTATGACCTGCACATTTCCCAGAGTCACTACCCTTGATATCAGCAGGTCTTTGATTGCGTGGGCTACTTGGATCACAGCAGCCCCTACAGTAGATTTGCCCACTCCAAATTGATGTTCAACTGACCGGTAGCTGTCTGGCATTGCAAGCTTCCACAGGGCTATGGCCACTCGCTTCTCAACTGTGAGGGATGCTCTCATCTTGGTATTCTGGCGCTTCAGGGCAGGGGAAAGCAAGTCACAAAGTTCCATGAAAGTGCCCTTACGCATGCGAAAGTTTCGCAGCCACTGGGAATCGTCCCACACCTGCAATACTATGTGGTCCCACCAGTCTGTGCTTGTTTCCCGGGCCCAGAATCTGCATTCAACAGCGAGAAGCTGTCCCATTAACAACATGATCTCCAAAGCGCCAGGGCCTGCGGCACGAGAGAATTCTGTGTCCATGTCCATGTCCTCATCACTCTCGTCGCCGCGTTGCTGTAGCCGCCTCCTCCTCCTCGCCTGGTTTTTCAGGTTCTGGTTCAGCATAAACTGCACGATAATGGGCGAGGTGTTTACAATGTTCATGACTGCTGTCTTGAGCTGAGCGGGATCCATGCTTGCCGTGGTATCGCGTCTGCACAGTTCACCCAGGAAAAAAGGCGCAAAATGGTTGTCTGCCATTGCTTTCACGGAGGGAGGGGGAGGATGTACCCAGAACCACCCGTGACAATGTTTTTTGCACCATCAGGCATTGGGATCTCAACCCACAATTCCAATGGGCAGGGGAGACTGCGGGAACTATGGGATAGCTATGGGATAGCTACCCACAATGCAATGCTCCGGAATTCGATGCTAGTCTCGGTACATGGATGTGCACCGCCGAATTAATCTGCTTAATGTGTCCGCATGCATTCGACTTTATACAATCTGTTGCCAAAAATCTAATTCTGTAAATTCAGAGTAATCCCATAGTGTAGACATACCCTTAGATACACACATGTCCTCCCCACCCCTCCCTCAGTCACCATCATATCTAAGCACCTCATACTTTTTATGGCATCTATCCTCACTACACCCCGGGGAGGCAGGAAGGTCCCGTTATCCCCATTTCACAGCCTGAGAACTGAGGTGCACCGATGGGAGTTGGGCGCTGCGGTGCTTTAGAAAATCCCGCTTGAGGCGTCAATACTTAGAACAATCCGGCCCCAGGTGCCTTGCCCCGAGTGACACAGGAAGTCTGGGACAGGGCAGGGAACCGAGCCTGGGCATGTGGGGTCCCAGGTGGGTGCCCTGCCCCATGAATGATCCTTCTTCGCTTCCCTGAGCCACTTCCTGAATCCCCAGGAGGTAAATTGGGCTCGTTAAGTGAGGAGGTTTGATGTGTCACCAGGAGGGGGACATGCAAATAGGGGTGTGTGATGTTATCTGATTAACATATGACCATGTAGATAATTGTTGCAACCACTGTTATATATTTGCAGCAAGTATTGTACAAAGGTTGTGGAGTGAGGTGTCTATGAAAAGGTTTGGATTTGCTGGTTATGATTATGCTCTCTGTATGCATGTATCATTTTGTATTTGAAGATATAAATATTGGCTCTATACCTGGATTTCAAATGTGGGCTCCTGGGGTACTGCCCACAAGGTAACCAGCCAGCACAACTTGGAGGGACTGTTCAAATTAAGTGGTTCATCAAGAAACACTTGGTTGACAATGGACCATGGGAGACGCCCATCTACAAGATTTGCTGCAAATAGATAACAGTAACTGGGGGGAGGGATAGCTCAGTGGTTTGAGAATTGGCCTGCTAAACCCCCAGTTGTGAGTTCAATCCTTGAGGGGGCCACTTAGAGATCTGGGGCAAAATTGGTCCTGCTAGTGAAGGCAGGGGGCTGGACTCGATGACCCTTTGGGGTCCCTTCCAGCTCTATGAGATAGGTATATCTTTTTTTATTTTATTTTATTTTTATTGTTTGCAACAATTATCTATATGGTCATATTCTAATCAGATAACGTCACACCAAATATTCTATTACATTGATATGGGTTAACAGGAATTATTATCTGCCAAACAGAAGCCCAAATAGCCCCATGTTCACCTCTCAGTTCCCGTGTGGGGATAGAAAGCAGGAGAGGTGAAAACACAAACCCCGGCAGCTATAAAAGGGAACAAGGCTGTTCCCCAGATCCCCGTTGGTCAATGCCATAGAGCTGGGCAGTGTCTGTTTATAGATTTATTTGACTCCCTGCCCTGTACATTGTCTCACTTCTATTAGCCTCATCAATGAACTGGTCTCCAGCCAGTGTGAGAGCCTAGTAGCCTGGCGCATTATGGAGCCAGCCAGCCAGCCACCCAGGGCCGGCGCATCCCATTAGGCGACCTAGGCTATTTGGGGGGCGCTGGTGCCCCGTCCGTCCGTTCAATTTTGGGGGCGGGACCTTCCGCCACCTAGGGCGCCAGAAGACCTGGCGCCGCTACTGCACCCACCCTCATCGTCTGAGCATCCTTCAGTGTAACTGTCTGTGGGACATTCCCTGAGAACATTCTCTCTCTCTCTCTCTCTCTCTCTCTCTCCAGTGTGTGGGAATGAGTGTGGGGATATGAAAGGGAACATGAGTGGTAATGGGAATGGAGACTGGGTTTCAGCGCGAATGCTGATACTTGTCTGAAAGTCAGTGGGAATGGAAATATTTGTTGTTGTTTTTGTTGTTATCCCTCAATATTACATCCTGGGGATGGTTTAGAAACACGCAACATTCATATCAGGCAAGTTCTTTAAACACAACCAGGAGAAAGCTTCTGTCTACACTTTATTGCTTATTAATAATTAACTAAGTAAATGATCTGGATGACGATGCTCAGCGGTGATAGATTTGCTGCTGGTTGTGGGCCTAGCGCCTAGGGTCTCCAGAGGCTGGGAATGGGCGACAGGGGATGGATCACGCGGTGATTCCCTGTTCTGTTCATTCCCTCTGGGGCACCTGGCACTGGCTAGTGTCGGGAGACAGGACACTGGGCTAGATGGACCTTTGGTCTGACCCAGTCTGGCCGCTCTTATGTTCTTAATTATAGTCTAGGCTCCCATAGTCCTAGGCACGGTACAAACACAGACCATAAAACCTCTCTAAGTCCCACCGAGTTTACAATCCGAGTGTAAATGGGAAGTGGAGTGTGACTGGGAACAGGAATAGAAACACGAATATAAATATCAGCCGCGCATAATAATCTTCCTTCGCTGTAGCCTAAATCCTCCCTCGACTCCCCCCTAAAGAAAAACTCCCAGACACGCCGCTCTCGGCACACTAATGTCAGGGAGGCTCCACTGCAAAACCTTTACTCTGTCCTCAGACTCCCCCCCCCAGCCCCAGCTTCTCCCACCTGCACCCACAGGCGGGCCCCAGACCTGGCCCAAAGCACGAGCCAGGTTTGCTCAGATCACGTCCCTAGTGTCATGGATCATTTCAATGTAGCCGGTCACTGCTGGGAAGGGAAAGGGGCTCCCGTCCCAAATCCCTCCCAGCGCCACGGGAAATCTTCCCTCTCCAGCGGGGGGCCCAGCCCAATGGATCCCTGGGACACGACCCCTCCCCAGACACTGACCCCCCTGACCGGACGTTGCATGGCCCTTGGGAGCGTGGAACGGGGCTCCAGAGCTGAGTCCCCCCAATCCCCAATATCACCTCACAATAGCCAGGCCCTCAGTTCCTGGGTGAGGAAATACAGTCACTGCAGGGAGCTGTTCATTCCTCCCAGGGGTCGGAAAGTGTCAGGAGGGGCCCAGAGCCCTGTGCCCGGCGCTGCACAGACACACAGGACAGGACAGTCTGACTCCCGCACCCGGAGCCTTAGGGCGAGTCAGTCAGATCACTGGCAGCAGGAGTGTGTGTCTCTTATAAAGCGGGGGCATGCAAATGAGGGAGACAGTTTCCTGTTTAAATCTGTGCCTCTCTCTGCCCAGGCTGCACCCGGAGACACAATCCGCAGCCCCTGGGTCTGTGCAGTGACCAGCCAGTCCCGTGAAAACTTTCCCCTCCAGCACCCGGGAAAATGGGATTTTTGCTCCTTGTAATTTTCGCTGTAGCAGCTTTGGAAGGTATTTTCCTCCTCTGAATAACGGGCAGAGTTAGAAGAATATTGTGTTACCGCTGTTTTTATACCGATATTAATGGCCTGTCTTTATTCCCAGGTGTCCGGTCCCAGGTGCTGGTGGAGTCCGGAGGGGATGTGAAAAAGCCCGGAGACTCTCTCCGCCTCTCCTGCAAAGCCTCCGGCTTCACCTTCAGCAGCGCCTACATGGATTGGGTACGTCAGGCTCCTGGCAAGGGACTGGAATGGGTCGCTTATATAAACCCCGGTGGGAGTCCTACATACTACCTTGATTCAGTGAAAGGCCGATTCACCATCTCCAGGGATGATCCCAAGAGTGAGCTGTATCTGCAAATGACCGGCCTGAAGCCCGAGGACACCGCCCGCTATTACTGTGCCGGAGACACAGTGAAACCAAACCGGTTTGTGATCATACAAAAACCCAGGCTGCGGAATCGCCCTTCTCCCGGCAGCCGCGCGGGGGCAGCAGTGACACACACACCGCTCCGGGCTCGGACAGGAGACCCGGCAACCTGGTGAATGTAACACAAACCTCCTGTCAGTTTTAACCCTTCCGTTCCCGGGCAACGTGTCTCCCCCTCCTGCCCAGAGCCCCGCTGGGCCTGCGGTGCAGAGATCCCTCGCTTCATCTGTGAACCCCAATCCGGAGTGAGTCCTCTTCGGAGTCGCTCTCCCCTCGCAGACCTGGCACGTTGGCTCTCCCGGGGCCCGTCTCTGTGTCAGACTCACAGGACAGCGTCTGTCAGTGTAAAGGGGACAAGCGCGTTGGGGTTTGCATCAGACCCAACAGATGGAGTGAATTGCTCCTGGGGCCAAATCCTCCGCTAGTGTAAAGTCACCGCAACTGCTTTCAATGACTCGAGTTACTCCGGATTTACACCAGGGAGGCTCTGGCCCTTTCAGCAAACTGGGATGTTTATCGCATTAATGCAGCGGAAGGTGATTAGTTCATTATAACCGATGGGGGGCCCCTCCTCGGGGCATCTTCGCCCTTCACACGCGGTTATTGCCTTTATCCTCACAATTGCCTTTATCCTTATTCCCCCTTATCCCATAGGCCGCAGGGGGATGCAGATCCATAAACAATACCCCACTGGGCGCAGGAATAGGAAGGGTCACCAGGCCAGGAGTAAAGTCAGGTTTTATGTATATAATTCCCAGACAATATTCCATCGTGTTGCCCATCGCTCCATAGTGTGTGTGGTCTCTGATCAAGTATCAGAGAATGTATTAAAGAGAGACCCCCACAGCCTTTGCTAGATTCTCTGGCTCCCCACCCGAACCCAGCGCCACACACCTACCCNGGGAAGGTGATTAGTTCATTATAACCGATGTGGGGCATCTCCACCCTTCACAAGCGGTTATTGCCTTTATCTTCACAACGCCATCCCTTATCCCCCCTTATCCCATGGACCGTAGGGGGCTGCAGATCCATAAAAATCCCCCACTGCGGGCAGGAATAGGAAGAGGCACCAGGCCAGGAGTAAAGTCAGGTTTTATGTATATAATTCCCAGACAATAGTCCCTCGTGTTGCCCATCGGTCCATAGTGTGTGTGGTCTCTGTTCAAGTATCAGACAATGTATTAAAGAGAGACCCCCACAGCCTTTGCTAGATTCTCTGGCTCCCCACCCGAACCCAGCGCCACACACCTCCCCAGGCCCCACACACTCCCTGCTGCCTGGCTTAACCCCTTCGGGTCAACCCCGTATATGCAAAGCTGACAGCTCCCACTTCCTGCTTAAATACTGACAGTAGCACCTCAGACAAAGGACCTGACTCACTGGGGCTCCCTTCCCCTCCCACCACGATGCTCTTTGCATTATGGAACTGCATGTGACCGACTGGACTCTCAGGTCGAGTTTGGGAACATACAGTTGAACTACACTGTAGAGGACAGAGTCACCCCTGCGCTAACTCAAGGGACTGGCCTGGGAAGTTGATTTGACACAAATGAAACCGACACACAACTCCTCTGACACCTAAGGAATGTCAGAGCAAAGTGGGGGCAAATCATTCCTCCCTCCTCTTTGCACAGCTGGGAACGGCCTCATAAGGTTCCCATCAAGGCGGAGTCGGGCCCCAGACCTTTTTAATTGAATTATTCACATCACTTTTCACCAATTGCTTTCCTCTCCAGGGTGTTTTTTGGTAGATTGTCCTGACCCAATCGGACCCAACAGTGAAAAAGTCTGACATGCGCTGTAGATGGATGTAAGGTGAACCTGTACATCAGGCCTTGGATCCAAAAGGCTTCCGGGAAGAAGTGGGAGTGGACGCTTTACTCTCATACTTCCTGTACCAACAGCTCCTGGCCTAAAACCCCAAGGGGTGGGGGGTGTGGGGCGGACTCACAACCTGCAAAGACAGCTCCATCTCTATTTACACGTGAGCAACCTAAAGGACATGCACACAGCAAAGTTATCTCTCTCTCTCTCTCTCACACAAACATACAATATTCTTCCTGAAAGGCAGCAACTTTATAGTCCTTTATTATTGTTCAGAATCCAGACCCCTAACACACAAGAACCAAAGACAGAGAGAGACTAATCAGGTTGCTCCCGAACGGAGAGAGGCACAACCCATTCCCATCCTGATCTGCCATGGCTCTTTGCAAAGTGATTGTTAAAAATCCAGATCACAAGCGTCCCTACGGAGCCCAACAGCCTGCATGCCGGAGAAGGAAACTCCTTTCAAACATAAAGTGATGGCTTCAAACGTTAAAGCAGTTTTCAATAAACCGCAATGGAGTATTGACACTTCTGCCTCCAAGGCTACTAAACATTATGTGATTCTATTTATTCTGCCCCATCTCCATTAACATTATCATGTAACCAGGGCCGGCTCTAGGTTTTTTGCTGCCCCAAGCAAAATATTTTTTGGCTGCCCCCCCCCCC
>QXTE01000859.1:32589-53921 GCA_003942145.1 Platysternon megacephalum
CGGTTGTTCATTTCTCTCTTAGGCAAATGTTTATTCAGGAGCCCGCCGCAGGTTGTTAGTTGCAGAAACAGAGAGAGTCTGACTCATCTCGGAGCCGTACTGAGGGTAATTCACATAGTTAATGGAAGGAGTCTGACTCTTATAAGGAGCGGGACATGCAAATCGAGGAGACAGTTTCCTGTTTAAATCTGTGCCTCTCTCTGCCCAGGCTGCACCCAGAGAAACAATCCGCAGCCCCTGGGTCTGTGCAGTTACCAGCCAGTCCCCTGAGAAGTTTCCCCTCCGAAACCAGAGGAAATGAGACTTTGGGTCCATTTAGTTTTCATTTTTCCAGCTTTGGAAGGTATTTTTGTCCCCCGAGTAATTTGCACAGGCAGGTGACTGTTATTCTATTGCTCTTTCTATGTGATTTGTATTGTGGCTTCCTTCCCAGGTGCCCGGTCCCAGGCGCTGGTGGAGTCCGGAGGGGGGGTGAAAAAGCCCGGAGACTCTCTCCGCCTCTCCTGCAAAGCCTCCGGCTTCACCTTCAGCAGCTACGCCATGGGCTGGGTCCACCAGGCTCCAGGGAAGGGGCTGCAGTGGGTGGCTGGAATTAGCTCCGGAAGCGGATGGAGCCAATGGTGCTCTACGGCTGTCGAAGGGCGATTCGCCAGCTCCAGAGACAATTCCGTCACCACGGTGTATTTACACATGACCGGCCTGAAGCCCAAGGACACCGCCCGGTATCAGTGGGCGAGAGACACAGTGAGGGGAGGCCGGGCTGAGCTCACACAAAAGGGGGGGATTTCCTGGGGGTGGCGCTCTGGTTCCACAGCAATGGGAACGGACACAAAGTATCTCCCCTTATGGACACCGCACAGAGCTGGACTAGGAGAGGGGCTGACTCCATCTCCCCGGGGAGCGCAGGGAGCAGATGCCCAGGGTGTATTTCAGAGGGGCAGGAGGAAAGAACAGGTGCATCCCCCCTCGCTCTGTGGATGCCCCCAGTGACTCTCTGGTCAGACACTCTCCAGGTTAAGGCTTCCCCCTTCTCCCAGTGAGGTCAGTGGAGAAGCTGAGCCCTTAGTGCAGGTCAGGGGGCGTGCGGAGCCCGGAGTGAGGGTTGTCTGACAGGCAGGGTGGGGTCAGTGATCTTCCCCCTCAGCCCATTGATAATTCTCTGGATAAAAATCCCCCCTTCTGTAGAGGGGCCAGCACAAGCCCCGGTGTATCTACTGAGAGCAACATGTCAGTGTTTAACATTCTTTGAGGGCCTAATGCCCAGATCCACATTCCCCCAAAAATCAAAAGGAAACATGTCTGTGAGTTTCATGCTCCGTGGTGGGAAGAGGAAGGTCAAAGTGGGTATGATTCCAAACATCAATATGAATGGGAAGGGGAATCGATATGGAAGTGTCCAGGGGGCATTAATCTGAATATGAATATGAATGGGGATATGAAGTGGAGTATAAATGGGACTACAAAGGGAAATAGGAACAGTTATATTACTATGAATGGGAGGGTGAACTGGAATGTGAATAACAACGTCAATGGAAATACGAATCCAAACAGAAATACCGCAAAGAAAAGCACTATGAATGCTTACCTCCAATAACTGACCTGCAGCCCTGCCTGTTCCTCTTCCCCAGTTCATCCTCTCTCTGCTCGGATTCATGTTTTTCATTTCCAGTCAGTTAAAAGTGTCATTAGGAGAGTATGATACTGACACGCCCCCTCACACTAGAGCTCTCCCCTCCCCTCCCCTCCCCACCTCCCCCCACTACCCCCCACGGCCACTCTCACCTCAGAGAGACCCTACGTCACTGCCCATTTTCCTCCTCCCTGCACCTACCTACCACAGCTCCCCACAGCCTCCCTCACCCCACAGAGACTGAAAAGGCTGGGTGCGCTCTCTGCCTTCCATACCGGACACCACAGTTACTGTCATCACCCCATAGAGACCCGCTCACCCTGGCCTGTTCCCCTCCCTTCTACCGCTAATCCAGGCTCCCTCTGCATTCGGAGAGCGGTGACCTCTGGACATCTCTCCCTCCCCGGGGATTGGATCCCACCTATCAATGTGCTACAGCAACTCCTGACCGCAATATGCAAAGCCCAGGAATCTTGGCTCCTCCCCCGCCAAAACCCAACCCCACAGCCACGCCCCCCCCACAAACTCCAGGATCTGGTTTAGGAATTACACTTCGTCTCAACCAACCCGAGACCCACTCCTGAACCGCCCCATCGCTGTTATCCCCATCATACATAGGCATTGCACCGGCCTGCCTCTCAGCTGCAAATTCCCACCAGCAACCCGAACCCAGAGAAGCCAGGCAATGAGGAGTTACGGGTGAAGAACCCCCCAGGCTTTTCTAAACTCACCTGAAATTCGTCGCTGTCAGTGACACTCTGTGGCCCCCCCACCCCGGGGACATTTTGCCCTCAGCACATTCACCGCCCTGGCGCTGCGCATCCAGCTGTGACCTCGGGCCTGAGACTTTCCTCCGAGCACTTCTCCCATCTNTTCGTTGTCAGTGACACTCTGTGGCCCCCCCACCCCCGGGACATTCTGCCCTCAGCACATTCACCGCCCTGGCGCTGCGCATCCAGCTGTGACCTCGGGCCTGAGACTTTCCTCCGAGCACTTCTCCCATCTCCAGCGACAATCTGCAGCCCCGGCCCTGCTCCGTGCACGAGGCTCCTGCTGGGCCCTGGCCCTCTGGTCACCGCACATGTCCGTGGAGCGGGGCCCTGCTGGGAAAGGGAATGGGCCACTTTGCCCCAGCGCCCCGGGGAACCTTCACCCTCCAGCGGGTGTCCCCCAACCCAGTGGAAACTGACCCCACGGAAGGACAGCCCCACTGTGCATGGGGGGAGGGCAGGGGCTTCAGAGTGGAATGTCCCACGATCTTTTGTAGGGGTCCTAAATCCCCAAGTAGACCATTCTGGGCCTTCAAAGGGGCTGTTTATTTCTCCCCTGTACAAAAGCACCGAGACTAAGGACCCATCTCTGAGCCACTGTGTTAGTCATTTACATCGCTGAGCAGAGGAGTGTGTGTCTCTTATCAGGAGCGGGATATGCAAATTGGGGTGACAGTTTCCTGTTTAAATCTGTGCCTCTCTCTGCCCAGGCTGCACCCGGAGACACAATCCGCAGCCCCTGGGTCTGTGCAGTGACCAGCCAGTCCCCTGAGAACTTTCCCCTCCAGCACCAGGGAAAATGGGACTTTGGCTCCATTTAGTGATCCTTGTGGCGGCTCTGGAAGGTATTTTCTCTCTCTCGCTGAGTACACTGGGGGTGCAGAGGAATTTTGTCGTATTTGAAACTAGCATTGATGTGATTATTAACATGTGTTTATTCCCAGGTGCCCGGTCCCAGGTCCAGCTGGGGGAGTCCGGAGGGGATGTGAGAAAACCCGGAGACTCTCTCCGCCTCCCCTGCAAAGCCTCCGGCTTCACCTTCAGCGACTACACTATGCACTGGATCCGACAGGCTCCCGGGAAGGGGCTGGAGTGGGTGGCTCTGGTCAGCAAACCGACTGGATCCACGCAACATTATTCGCCGGCTGTTCAAGGGCGATTCACCATTTCCCGGGACAATTCCGTCAACACGGTGTATCTGCAAATGACCGGCCTGAAAGCCGAGGACACCGCCCGGTATCACTGTGCCAGACACACAGTGAGGGGAAATGCATTTATACTACCGCTGTAGATTGAAAACAATGTATTCAGCCCTTGGGGGCGGTCAAGGGCTATAAACCACAATTACCTCAACGATGAGAAAGAGACAAAGGAAGAAATCAATTACACTGATGTTGTTTTTTTTCTGTCCGTTAATTTCGCAGAAAAACAAGCAATATTTAGATATTTACGTCCAGAGAATAATACATTTCTCACAGGCCCTCCGCCTCCCTTCCCTCTCCCGCAAACAGCCTGCTCTGCGAAAGCACCATCTGCGGTATTCTGGCCCAGGCAATGCCCCCTTTAACGATGCCACCATTGGGGGCACACTGAAGAGGAGTGACCATACTTCCGCCGTGCTTAGCCCTTATGTCAGGCCCTGAGGACCAGCTCCATGTTCCGAAAGAAAAATCACAAGGAAATGTGCGTTTCGTTTTCAGTCTCACAGGGAGTCAGACTAAACTAAACCAATAGGACCATTATAATTAAGCAAACAGTATTTGACATTAACTGTGTGTGACTGTTCACTTAGAGATGCTACAAAATATCACACGGCAGCCTATACACATAGTCTGTAATGGTAGAGCGACCTCCCCTTTCTTCCTCTCTCTATTCACCACCTTCTGCCTCCTCCTCCTAGTATTATTATTATTATTATTATTATTCTACTCTAATTTGCACAATATCTGAACACCTCACACCCATGAATGAATTTTACTCTCACAACACCCTCCTTGGGAGGTAGCCAAGTATCATTATCCACCATATTGCAGGTGGGGAAACAGAGGCACGGAGTGATTACATGGTTTGCCCAAACAGGCAGCCTGTGCCAGAGTGAGGACAGGAATTCTGCTCTCTCCATTTCTAGTTCAGTGGTTTCACCACAGTGTAATCCTTCATCTCTGGCTTTCACGGGATGAGAGGCAGGGCTCCTGTCACAAATTGTGGCCTCGAAAGACAGGAGATTTATACGGACATCAAGAATATCCAGAGTTGTCATAACTCATCACAACCTATATTTGAAAGGGATTATAAACCCGGTGCTCCAGGGTTTAAGCCAATCTCTCACTACTGTAAATCAGGATGAGCTCTAATGTGGAAGGCAGATTACCCCACATCTGCCCACTGCAGAGTTTCTTACACTTTCCTCTGAACCATCTGTTGCTGGCCAGTGTCAGAGAGACGATATTGGACTAGATGGAATTTGGGTCTGACCCCATATGGCCATGGCTATGTTGCTATGTACATATGCACCGTGGCTAATTCTCTGCACGTGGTGACAAAATGAGATTTCAATCCTGGAGCACCGCGGAAATCTCCCCCTTTGTGTCTGGGGACATGTCCCCTTGTAGCCAGAGCCTCCCTCTGTCCGCCCTTTTTATCCCCGCGGGGTGAAACCCGCATGCAAATCCCGCGTCCTGTTTAAATACAAACCCCTGGTTCTAGGAGCCGCAGTCCCGCTCCAGCACTGAACTGCCCGGTCCTGCCGGCTGGGCACATTTTAGTCCTTGGTTGCAAATAAGGAAGTTTCTGGTGCTTTTCCTTTCCCCATTGGCTGCCCCGGGATGTAGGTAACTGCTGCAGGGGAAGGTAAATACACAGTGACGGGGGATGATTTCATTAATTGATGCGATGTTTTACTTTCCCCTCAGGTGTCCTGTCCCAAGTTCAGCTGGGCCGTCCGGCCCAGGCGTGCTGAAGCCCAGAGAGAGCCTCACACTGGCCTGCGCTATCACCGGGGACTCGGTCACTAACAGCTACTGGGAATGGGTCCGGCAGGCTCCTGGGAAAGGGCTGGAGTGGGTAAGAGAGATCGACTGGGCCCTCTTCAAGTCGAGCTGCATAAAGACCTGTCTTTCCCGAGCCGCGCAACCCTCAGTACAGATTCCTCCAAGAACCAGGTCTCCCCGCAGCTCCGCTCGCTGACAGCTGCAGACACCGCCGGGTATCACTGACAGAGCAAAGCAGGGACTGGTACAAAAACGGGAAGCGGATTCTGAACAGCGAGACCAAGTTCACTAGTGTCCCCCAAACAAGTCAATAGAAAAACAAAGACTGGACTGCAGAGAATTGAGGCAGGTGAAGGGAAACTACTTTTACAGACTTGCATCCGAAGAAGTGGGTATTCACCCACGAAAGCTCATGCTGCAAAATGTCTGTTAGTCTATAAGGTGCCACAGGATTCTTTGCTGCTTTTACTTTTACAGACAAAATGAAGAGGCAGCGTTGTCTGGTGGACAGGGCAGTGCACCGGGCATCAGGACACCTGGGTTCCCTTCTGCCACTGACCTCCTGGGTGAGTTTTGGCAAGTCATTTCCCTTCTCTGTGCCTTTGTTTCCCCGCCTACTCTTTGTCTGTCTAGACTGTGAGATCTTTGGGGTGGGGAGTTTCCCTAACTGTATGTTTGCGACTTCTAGATACTTACTAGAGTGCCAGTAATTAGTACTAATAACAACATTTATTTTAAAGGCTCAGGCTCATTCATATCTTCTTTTCTTGCTGACAAAATATCTAGCAGATGAGATAGTATCTTCTTACATCACTGTCCCCTTGTATTCCCCTTTCTGCCTACCTAGCTCACGCTGTTGTATCTTGTCCTAGGCTTAGATTGTGGCTCTTTGGGGGAGGGACCATCTTTGCAACCTGTTTTCCTACAGCATCTAGGGCCATGGGTCCCTAGAGGAAAAGAAGAAAGTATTTGACAAGTGCCGCCATAGACTACAAGGAGGACGAGTAATGTGCTTGAGGTTGACTACATGTGTAAGTGTTTTCAGCAATGCAGCCTAAAAAAGGCACTGAATTCAGACTCATGAGAATCTGCGATCTATTCCTGGTTCTTGCCTATTTGGTGACTTTGGCAAGTTACTTTAAATCCACGTTGCTCAGTTTCCCCATCTGTAAAATGGGAATTATTGTACTGCCCTCATTCGCAAAGCATTTTGAGAACTACCGATGAAAAGGGCTATATAAGCGCTATTATTGTTATTAGCAACAGAGAGTCCTGTGGCACCTCTGTTGCTTTTTACAGATCCAGACTAACATGGCTACCCCTCTGATTCTATTATTGTTATTGTAGTTGCAACCCTGGGCTTCTTGTAGCTTCTCTACCTCACAGCCAAGAGAAGCCAAATTACCAACACAAGCTACATTCATACGAGCAGGGTTTACGTGCCCATACACGGGTCTGAAATAATTTGATTTTCCAAAATGATTTTAGTTAACATTTATGTATAGGCGAGGCCTACATATTTGGGGATTGGGGTTGAAGGACAGAAATGGACCTACTCAGTTTTGCCTGACGGCATGCCACTGGAGCCCCAGACCACTGGAGCAGCTCATTGAGCATTGGGAGTTTCTCTCTGACTTACAAAAAAGACACTGTGCAAATTATGTTATTGTGCTTCCTTTTTCAAAAGGTGAATTCTCTGATTATGACTCTGTCAGACAGACACACCACAGTCCCTCTGTTTTTGTGCAATTATTATTATGAGAACTCTTTCCATAATCTAACCAGATATTATAGTAACAGGTGCTATATCAATACCATAGCTAGATGGGTGTGAATGGGGATAGATAGATAGATAGATAGATAGATAGATAGATAGATAGATAGATAGATAGATAGAGGGGGTGGATGGGGATAGATAGATAGATAGATAGATAGATAGATAGATAGATAGATAGATAGTTTGTGCTCAATTTCATATTTGCTATAACAACTTCCAAAGGTAAAACTCCCCAAAAACTTATGAAAGTAATTTTGGTGTTAATCAGAGTAGCCCATTGAAGTCAATGGAACTGAGAATCTGGTCCCTCTGGATTCTCAGTTTCTTCATCTTCAGATGTCCTGTCCCAAACCCCTCTAGTGATCGCTGGAGGGGATGTGCAAAAGCCAGGTAATTCTTCCCCGAAAGAGTTCTGGATTCACCTTCAATGTCCACCATTAGGGCTGGGCCCGACAGGCTGCAGAGAAATGACAGGAGTGGGGCCCTTGACTATGCAGCCAGACCAATGTATAAAGTTGGTGTGTTTTATGCAGATAATTAAAAAGTCATTCACTCTCTCCACGAATAATTCCCACTGCACCCTGTATTTGCAAATGAACAGCCTCTAACCAGAGGACAGTGCAGCGTACTTCTGTCTGAAAGTTACACAGAGAGAATGTTAATACAAGACACACAGAGCCTCTCTCTGCCAGCAGGTTCTCACAGACAGCTCAATGTGAACAGAGAAAACATTTATCCCTCTGCAGTCCTAGGTCCGGAATATGAGCCAAGTCACACCAGTGTGAATCCAGATTAATTTCACTGAAATCAATAGAGTTGTATTGATGTAAAGAACCAGGATCAGCTAAAACTCCTAGGATGGTATTTTCAAAGCAGCCTAAGGGAATTTGGGCTAGGATATTCATAGAAGCCTAAGTGAGTAAGGACTAGGATTTCAAAGAGGCCTGATGGTGTTAGGTACCCAAATCCCATTCAAATTCAAAGGTAATTTTTCATCTAACTCTTTGAAAACTCCCTTAGAACCTATTGAAAATGCCAGCCTGGGTATCCAACTCCCATTGAAAATCAATGGGATTTTGGTACCTAACTCCCTTTAAACTTCTTTGTAATTTTCAGGCTTAAGCATGTATGTAACTTTAGCACCCATTGAATCCCAGTGTATCTTTGGGCGTTCTCATGCCAGATTTTTTCCTGAGTGCAGTAAAGCTTTCAGCTCATTATTAGATTAGGGCAGTGAGTAACACTGTTGTGCAGCTTTTTTCTATGTCATGTTTAAAAGTACTCCCCTGTGAAGCTTTCTGCAATTCTTTGTCAGGTTTCCCCTCCTTCCCCAGTCCGTCTGACATCATCTCTCCTTGTTCCTGTCCTCTGTTTGTCTATGAGCACCAAAACCCTAGCCTGCGGTTTTGAAGCCTAAGGGAATTGGACACCCACATCCTGCTGATTTTCGTAGTGATTTGGATACCTATTTCCCACTGAATTAAGAAGGGATTTGTGTGACTTACTCTCTTATGCTCGTTTGAGAACTCCGGGCCCTGTTTTTTCTTCTGACTAAGAATGGTATTTTATTAGCATGCAAAACTTACACATTGTAACTCATATATAAACATAACATGAAATCCTACAAACAGTGGAGACTACTGGCTCAGAAATTTCAATTCCTCTGTGTAACAGGCTATTGAATTAGATTAATCTCCCCTCACGATGGAATTTCCGTTGTGGATATTCTTATTTCTGGCTGGACTCTCATGTAAGTAGATTTTTAAATCAATATTATTGTCTTATGTAATGTGATTTATGGGCTGGAATTTCATGTGTAGTAATTTAACATAGCCCCATTGGAATCTATCTATCTATCTATCTATCTATCTATCTATCTATCTATCTATCTTCATGCCCTCTCTCTCTCTAGCTTAAAATTTTATTTTGATGACAATCACTGTAATTTCTCATCAGCTTCCTCTGAAAATTAATAGTGATCACAAAATTCCTAATGGACTTCATGGAATATATTGGTCTTTTCACTTTTGATGGTGAAAACTTTGCTTGGGTGAATTTTTTTTTGGATGGTTGTTTGGTTGGCTGTATTTTTGTTTCAAGGGTTTGGGGGATTTAGATGGGGCTAAGGTAGAAGGGCAGTAACAGTACTCTGTCATTCTCACCATAGTGGAAAGCTTTCTTGAACAGGTTGGATCTACCATTTTCCATAAAGATGGTCAGACTCCAGATATGCCTAATCTAGCCCAATATGTTGAGTTATATTCCAGTATCTCCTTTGGTTCTTTCCTAGGTGCCCATTCACAGGTGGTTCTGACCAAGTCCAGCCCAGTCAAGTCATCTCCTGTGGGATCCACCCAACTCAAATGCTCAGTGAGAGGTTTTGATCTCAGCAATTATAATATGTACTGGGTCAGGCAGGCTCCGGGGAAGACAATGGAGTGGCTCCAGATAACAACCACTACTCCTCTGCGATCAAGGGGCGAATCACCACCTCCAAGGACAAGTCTAGTCATTTTTATTTGAAACTGAGGAGCCTGGAATTAGAGGACCCTGCTGTGTATTATTGTGCCAGTAGCCACCTGGAGGGGGCAGCTCCCACCATGAATATCTTCAGCACAGATACCCACAGCTGATTTGTTTGATAATAGAAGACCATGTCCAAAGACCACTCAAGTCAATGCACAGACTCATACTTACTTCCAAAGGACCTAGGATCAGGCCCAGGCCCCGATCCCACAAAGGTTTATGAACACATACTTTACTTCAGTCTCATTACATCAGGGGTACTTCTGGGTGTGTCATTTGTCATCACATGCACACGTGTCTGCAGCATTGGAGCCATATTACTGCGGTGAGAACATTTGTAAAACTCCCCTTCGTCTTAAAGGAAGAAATTCGCTTTAACATTGAATATCCTATCTATCTATCTATCTATCTATCTATCTATCTACAAGTTATTTGGCTCAATACAGAGGTAAGCGGTGAAATATTAGTTGCCTGTGATATACAGGCAGGGCTGGCTCTAGATTTTTTGCTGCCCCAAGCAAAAAAAAATTTTTGGCTGCCCCCCACCCCAGCCCTGGGCCCCCCCCCCCCCACGCACACCCCCTGCCGCCCTAGCACTGGGCTCCCCCGCCCCCAAAGTGACCTCCTCGTTCACCACAGCAATCCCCTTTTACACTTGCAGTGGGGATCAAACCGTTTCTCCTATTTTTATTTCACTTTAGTATAAATCTCGCCCCCGTCCCCCCGCAACCCCATCTTTAGTGCTCCAAATGCACATGGAAGGCGTAGGGACTAACCCTCAAACCTCGTCCCGGAAAGGGATGGGGATCTAGTAAAGAGGGTTCAGGCAGAGGAGCGGGTGTGGGGGTGCTTGGGGGCTCTACACTGGCAGAGAAGTGGGGTGTGATGTACTAGCGGAGGAGGAACTTGACTCAAGCCCTGACTCTGCAGGATGCTGGGGTCAAAGGTCACTTACGTCAAATCCAGGCAGGGAGGTGGCGAAATGGAGCAGGGCAGCGCTGCTCTGTATGGCCCTGGCTCTCTCCTGGGTCTTTCTGGCGTGGAGCCAGCAATGGACGTGCTGCGGGAGAAGGAGGCAGGGGAGAGTCAACGGGCAGGCGTACATGCTCTACAAACGAGCCTCTCCCCCTCCCCATGGGGCTGAGACTTTGTGCTCAGGGGGGACTAGCTGACCCCTGGTCGCAGAGCTTGAAAAGGGGGCTCATGACACTGCCCACGTCTTGCTGGGCACAAGCTGTCATTGTCTCTCCAGGCTGGGACAATGTTCGGTCTTGGGGCTGGTCTATTTGCTCTGAACCCCTGATCCATGAACAGCACATCAGGATCAAGGCACACCCCCTGGACCCCCAGGCCCCAGCTGCAAAGGCCTTGGTAGGATGGATGGAGCGGCCGTGAGGACAATCCCTCCAGGAACTGCAGTGGCCCTAGGACAGAAGAGCTGATTCCCTGCGGCTCCTCCTGTATCTCAGGGTCTCCCTAGAAAGGAGCCAGTGACTCTTCTCAGAGGCCCATGTCCTGCATCTCACAGGGCTTTCAGTCTCTCAGTCCCCAGCCAGGCCTGGTGCTCACTGTTAGTGCTTAATGCCACCATGCAGAGCTCTGGCCGACTGTCCCAGCTCCTTCCCCCTGCACTGACAGCAGGGCCGGCGCTCCCATTAGGCGACCTAGGCGGTCGCCTAGGGCGCTGCTATTTTGGGGGCGCCGGCGCCCCCGCCGCCCGTAGAAATTTGGGGGCGGGGCCTTCCGCCGCCGCTGTTGGGGGCGGGATTTCGGGGGCGGGACCTGCCGCCGCCTAGGGCGCCGGCAAAGCTGGCGCCGCTACTGACTGACAGCTCTGGGAAACTGTGGCCGGCTGGGTCCAAGCTGGGAGGACACAATGGAAACGTGGCTCTTCTCGTCTCTCCTTTGCAGCCCTCCCACGGAGCTAAGGGGAAATTCCACCCCAGACCCTCCCATTCTACTCACCTCCAAGAGGTGCTGCAGCTTGTCCAAGGTGGGGGTCTCTGTCAGCAGGCCCCTGAGCATGGTGTCCAGGCTCTGCGAATAGCTCTTGTGCAGAGCCTGCAAGAAGAGGGAACGCCCGTCAGTCCTGGGACATGGGGCTACACCAATCAGGGGACAATTAGGAGGGTTCTCCAGGAGCCCTGGCAAGACTCAAAAGGCACATCCTGGCCTCTCCCATTCACATCACTCCAGGGACACTTAGCAAGAGTTCCTGGCCGGATACCTGCTGCCTCTTCAATCCTTGCTCTTAGCAGTTCTCTGTGCAGGGCCTGGTACCCAGCAGACTATGGAACAGCCAAACTGCAATGGGTGGGAGGTAGGATCCCCGGGAGAGTCCAGGCAGCAGAGCAGAGAATGAGGAGAGGAGGAAAGTCTGGGATCAGCCACGGAGGGGTAACGCAATCCCCTCTGGAGGGAAGGGGCCCTCCCTGCCAGTTTGTTCTGGGCCTGTTCCCAGCTCTGCTCACCCCTCCCCTATTCTCAGCAGCTCCATCAAACCGAGGGAGCAGGGACCAGAGGCGGCTCCTGCTCCTGGGACAGAGAAGTAGGATCGTGACCTACCTGGAAGTGGGTGGTATCCTGCCCAGTGCCCATGGTGAAGATGCTGCAGAGAACAGCCCGCAGGAGGCGTGATTCCAGCTCCAGGGCAAGCGGCGGCTTCAGTTTGCTGGGGGGAGAGAGGAGCCCGTGTTACACTTTGCAGCACCAGAGTGGCGCTGGCGCTGCCATGGACATGACCCCCCTCCCCCGCAGTGATCCCCTCCCTACGGCCACTCTAACATTACTGGAGTGAAATCAACCCCCCAGCCAGGAAAGAGGGGACGTTCCCGCCTCCTCTGCTGGGGGATGCGAACAGCCACAGCTGGGGGTGACCTAGCCGGAGGAGGATCTGTGACTCCCGGCTCTGGGCCCGATCAGCACCAGGGTTAGGGCAGCTGGACGGGAGGGTCCTGGTACCTGAGATTGTAAACTGCAGCCATGGAGCTGGACACGATGGAGCTTGGCTTGGACACCACGGGAAGATTTTCAATCAGCTCCTGGGAGACCCCAAGGAGACAAAACCACGTGTGAGACTCAGGCCCCGCAGACCCACAGGCGCTTCCCAGGGAGGAGGCCAAAGTGCTCTGCAGAAACAGCCAGTGACACCCCCACCCCAACCAGCTGGGCCCCCCATTCCTCCCATCCATCAAACTTACTCCTTCCTTCCCCCCTCCCACCAATTCCTCCCTCCCCTCAGCCTCAGCTGCCCCTCCAGCCTTACAATTCCTCCACTGCCAGCTCCCCATCAGTGTCAGAATTTCCCCCTTCCCTGCTCCCCAGCCCTCAGCCCCAGGAACCCCTGTCCTCTGCTTCCCCCTCTGGCCCCACTAACTCTTCCTCCCATGTCTGGATCCCTCGCCCCAGGGGCCGGGCACGGGGTCCCACTCACCGCAATGCTCCCCACAGGGGCCGCTTTTGAAAAGTGGGGCTCCAGGGTGTCCCGCCCCTGCCGCTGTGCCAAGAAACAGACTCAGAACAGCTTGGAGGAAGCGGAGCTGTTTGGCCCTGTCCTCCACCAGCTAGGAGTGGGGTGGGGGGAGAGAGAGAGAACCTGTTACATTGGGACCTCCCCGCCCAACCCAAACCAGCTCCGGGGCTCAGGACCTCCATGGCGTTCGACAGGGAAAGCCGCCCCCTTCCCGAAACCAGTGTCGCCCTGCACAGACAGGGGTTGTAACTTGGACAGTGTCTGCGGGGAGCGGACACCTTGGCCTGTGTGGGACAAACGCCCCCACTTTGGGGTGACAGTTAACAGAGGAGACGTGTCCCCCCATTGGGGGTGAGGGATTCTCTGGTACAAGACCCCCCTGCGTGGGTGGGGATGGAACAAGGGGAAGGACAGACTCGGTGGCAGTGCCCTGGGGGATTTTTGTACCTCATCTCTGCCCTGGAGGTGCTGCTGGATGACCCTGATGGTGGCTTGTTCAGGGGACACGTCCTCCTTCTCCTCCTCCCACTCCAGCTGGGCACTGGGGGTCTCTGCACCAGGGAGGGAAGGAGAAAGGAGAATCCCTTCTGCTGCTGGGGGGATGCAGTGGACAGAGAAGGCTCCATGTTTCCCCCTCCTCTGTAAGGAACCCCATGGCAGAGAGGGCCCCACCCTGCCCCTCCCAGAGACGTCCTCAGCCCCATCAGCCTCAGGGCGCCGTGGCAGTCAGCCCCCCCCCCGCCACATCATCAGGGGAGGCTGGAGCTCCCCCGACTCCGCCCAGCAACCTCTGCCGCAGGGCGTGGCTGTGCCACTCCCACTGGTGTCAGTGGGGCTCCCGTGGCTCAGTCCTGGCACCTTGACAAGCCAATGGGCACCGGGTGTTACTAGTCCCCCACCGCCCCCGTCCTCCTCCCTTTCCCCTGGGTCTCCCCTCACCTGCACAGAGGGAGCCTTCAGCCCCAGGGCTCTCAGACCCCATGGAGGGGCTGCTGGCCCCTCGGGAGTAGGTGGAGCTGCTGGTGCTGGTTCCCGAGTCGCCCAGCTCCTGCTCTGGGCTGGCTGGGGGCTCCTCAGCGGCCAGGCGGGTGGATGGCTCCTGCTGGGCCCTGGGACGCAGCTCCTGGCTCCTCTGCTTCCTGTGAAGGAAGCCCCAGAGCTGCCTTGCTCAGCTCCTGCCCTCTCCTGGGTCCCTCCTCCATAGCTGCACCCAGGGCCACCTCCATTTGGGCCCAGAAGGTGCCTCAGGGCCTGCTAGGGGAGCTGGTNCCCCCACCCCAACCAGCTGGGCCCCCCATTCCTCCCATCCATCAAACTTACTCCTTCCTTCCCCCCTCCCACCAATTCCTCCCTCCCCTCAGCCTCAGCTGCCCCTCCAGCCTTACAATTCCTCCACTGCCAGCTCCCCATCAGTGTCAGAATTTCCCCCTTCCCTGCTCCCCAGCCCTCAGCCCCAGGAACCCCTGTCCTCTGCTTCCCCCTCTGGCCCCACTAACTCTTCCTCCCATGTCTGGATCCCTCGCCCCAGGGGCCGGGCACGGGGTCCCACTCACCGCAATGCTCCCCACAGGGGCCGCTTTTGAAAAGTGGGGCTCCAGGGTGTCCCGCCCCTGCCGCTGTGCCAAGAAACAGACTCAGAACAGCTTGGAGGAAGCGGAGCTGTTTGGCCCTGTCCTCCACCAGCTAGGAGTGGGGTGGGGGGAGAGAGAGAGAACCTGTTACATTGGGACCTCCCCGCCCAACCCAAACCAGCTCCGGGGCTCAGGACCTCCATGGCGTTCGACAGGGAAAGCCGCCCCCTTCCCGAAACCAGTGTCGCCCTGCACAGACAGGGGTTGTAACTTGGACAGTGTCTGCGGGGAGCGGACACCTTGGCCTGTGTGGGACAAACGCCCCCACTTTGGGGTGACAGTTAACAGAGGAGACGTGTCCCCCCATTGGGGGTGAGGGATTCTCTGGTACAAGACCCCCCTGCGTGGGTGGGGATGGAACAAGGGGAAGGACAGACTCGGTGGCAGTGCCCTGGGGGATTTTTGTACCTCATCTCTGCCCTGGAGGTGCTGCTGGATGACCCTGATGGTGGCTTGTTCAGGGGACACGTCCTCCTTCTCCTCCACCCACTCCAGCTGGGCACTGGGGGTCTCTGCACCAGGGAGGGAAGGAGAAAGGAGAATCCCTTCTGCTGCTGGGGGGATGCAGTGGACAGAGAAGGCTCCATGTTTCCCCCTCCTCTGTAAGGAACCCCATGGCAGAGAGGGCCCCACCCTGCCCCTCCCAGAGACGTCCTCAGCCCCATCAGCCTCAGGGCGCCGTGGCAGTCAGCCCCCCCCCCGCCACATCATCAGGGGAGGCTGGAGCTCCCCCGACTCCGCCCAGCAACCTCTGCCGCAGGGCGTGGCTGTGCCACTCCCACTGGTGTCAGTGGGGCTCCCGTGGCTCAGTCCTGGCACCTTGACAAGCCAATGGGCACCGGGTGTTACTAGTCCCCCACCGCCCCCGTCCTCCTCCCTTTCCCCTGGGTCTCCCCTCACCTGCACAGAGGGAGCCTTCAGCCTCAGGGCTGTCAGACCCCATGGAGGGGCTGCTGGCCCCTCGGGAGTAGGTGGAGCTGCTGGTGCTGGTTCCCGAGTCGCCCAGCTCCTGCTCTGGGCTGGCTGGGGGCTCCTCAGCGGCCAGGCGGGTGGATGGCTCCTGCTGGGCCCTGGGACGCAGCTCCTGGCTCCTCTGCTTCCTGTGAAGGAAGCCCCAGAGCTGCCTTGCTCAGCTCCTGCCCTCTCCTGGGTCCCTCCTCCATAGCTGCACCCAGGGCCACCTCCATTTGGGCCCAGAAGGTGCCTCAGGGCCTGCTAGGGGAGCTGGTGTCTTCCTCCTCCTCCAGCATGCCAGGGAGCTCCTCCGCTTTGCCTGGCCACAAGCCTCTTCCCCGCCCACGGGGACAGAGGGGCCGCTCTCCTCCTGGGCAAGACGGACGCTGCTTCCCTCTGGCTCCGGAGCCACCTGCCCGGCCTTCCTCCTCAGCATCCGCTTCAGCCGCTCCATCCTGGAACTGAGTGGGGAGCAGCCATGAGGCTGGGCTCAAGGCAGCCTCTCATTAACGGGCCTGCCTGCTCCCCTGCCCACCTCCCCTCTGCTGAGGTAAATCCTCCTTCCAGTTAAATGGGGTGCCAAATTCGAGGGGAAAAAATCAAATTTAAAAAACATACAAATAAAATAAGGAAGATGTCATTATTTCAATTCCCACGCGTGGTCTGTCCCGTGGTTGGACAGACAGATGGACGGACAAACCGAATAATTAAGCCTTTGTTTAACAACAACAACAACAACAAAACACTTAAAAAACATTAAAAGGAAAAAAGGAGCAAAATGTTTCCCAGTTTACCAAAACCCTCTGCCTAGACCTGCCCTTGGGGTTCAGGGGTGGGGTCGCCGATTGCCGGGTTCCCCTAGGCTGCTCCCAACGTTCCCCCTCACCCCTGGGGCCCTGTGACACCGGGGGAGTCTCGTCCTTTCAGAGCAGGGGGGCTCTCCGTTAGTTTGGACAAGCAGCTCCCTCCACCCCACCAGGCCACGCTCCCTCCCAGGCCAGAGACAGAGCAGCCCCCGGATAGTCCCCAGTGAAAGTTCACCAGGTGCCAATCCTAGGAGGCAGGAGTCGCCCTCGGTTCCCACAGATGTCACTGCTTGGGGGTGTGGGCGTTGAGCACCTGGCGGGTTCTGCCCTCCCCAAAGACTCTCGACGTGGGGAACAATCTCCTACAAGGGACGGGCTGGGAGCCCGATTGCTGGGCCATTCCCACCACACTGGGGCTAGCCCTGGAGAACTCCACTCACTTGCTGTAGATGGGATGGAGCTGGATGGCAGATGCTCACTGATGGTCAGTCCCTTGCCCTCCTCCTCGATCTCCCGCACCCAGGTGGGCTGGACAGGGTGCTGCACAATGTCCTGCCAGCAGGGCCGGGGGTAGAAGCCAGGAGATCGAAAGTGGCTGTGAAAACAAGACGATGTTTTATTGCCAGGGGATGGATAAACTCAGGCTAGCAGCCGGGGGGTCACAACACTGACCTACGGCCAGCAGGACACCTCCCATCTCCAGGTCTCCTAGTACCTCACGCACAGTCCTGAAGCGGGACGGCCCAAGGGCTCTAGGGGAGTGTCCCCAGCCCCACTGATGGAAACAGAGGCCTTGGCAGGAGAAGCTACTGCCTCAGGGTTGCACTGGGAGTCAGGGACAGCGCCGGGGATGGAGCCCAGGAGTCCTTTGTCCAGGCTCCCGCACTAACCACTAGAGGAACACTCCCTTCCGGAGCTGGGAAGTGCCAGCGGGACTCTGTTCCCCGTCTCCCTGCCTCTGAGTGTGACCGATGGGGGTGGAAGCTTCATCCTTAGAGATTTGTAAGGCCCAATTTGACCAACAAAAAAATAAAATAATCATCTATTTACAATTAAATTTGAAATTGACAACCTTTGTTAAGGGTGAAATTTATGACAATCTTTTAAATAATTTAAATAGAAGAGAAAAATAACATTCAGTGGAACATGTTTACTGCCAAGTTTTTCAGACAGTCCCACCACTGACGTGATAGCTAAGGCCCTGGAAGCAAAGTTAGCTGAAATGCTAACCCAGCCTTGGACAGCAATAGCTTCCTGGAAAGGTGCAGAAAATATTTTCTTCATTTCAGTTGATTCAAATAGTTCAGTTCAACTGACTAGTTCGTTGAAATTCAAGAAAGCCATTGGGAGTTCACAAAACAGGCAAACTTGTTTTCCTCCCTCAATCTATGGATGAAAACTAGGTGTGAGGGGATGGATCTTCTAGTTCATAAATCTAGCAACACGTGGAGACCAGACCGTATCATTTCAGTTCACTAACCACACATCCAATTTCCTTTGTTTAAAAAAATCAATTAGTTTTAAATGCAAAACATTTTGGATACAACTTTTTTCTTATGCTTCTCTTTCTAGCTTTGGCATGACCTTGCTGTGTGACCAAAAAGAGGTGACTTCCTTTCTCTTTACCTCTGTATCACGGGGATGGAGAAAATTCTCTAAGTCCTAGCAAGAGAGAGATTTGAGCATGTCAGGCGTGTTAGAGCCCTTGTGCTCTAAAGGACAATGGGTGATTGTTGTTTGGGGCAAGAATCCCGACAGATTTGCTACTTGTCCCCCATCCAAAGCCAATACCACATCTCTGTGTTTGCAATCATGAGTTAGAAATTCTCAGCACCCCTCTGTCTCCCGCAGCCGTCAGGTTTTCCTTGGATTAAGGATGCTTGGATGCTAACAGGACCGGAATTTGTTACTGGCTCCCTGGGTGTTTCTAGCCAATGAGGGTCTCAGTCTAACCTCAGAGGCCCACACCCCCGGACACTAAAGATCAGGGTGGATTGATTTCATTCGAAATGCTTTGTATTTGTATTTTTGAGTTATTTTCCTAATGAAAGATTGATTCTCATGAAATTCTTAGTGGTGGCAGATGACAGAACAAGGAGCAATGGTCTCAAGTTGCAGTGGGGAAGGCTTAGGTTGGATATTAGGAAAAACTTTTTTACTAGGAGGGTGGTGAAACACTGGAATGGGTTACCTAGGGAGGTGGTGGAATCTCCATCCTTACAAGTTTTTAAAGCTCAGCTTGATAAAGTCCTGGCTGGGATGATTAAGTTGGGGTTGGTCCTGCTTTGAGCAGCGGGGTGGACTAGATGTCCTCCTGAGGTCTGTTCCAGCCCTAGTCTTCTATGATTCTATGAATAGGTAACCATTAAAACATGTTGACTTGCTGGTTTAGCAGAATACATAAAAACAAAAAGGTTGACTGAAACATTTTTTTTTCATTTCAAACAAACTGAGGTAAAGAAGTATCTCTAGTTAGTGCATTGAAATGATTGTTCCTGGTCATAAACGTCCTTCCAGGTTTTAGAAGTAGTAGCTCACATTTCCTCCTCTCTAGCGTTTATTCCTACATTACAAGAGGAAAAGAAGCCTTCATCCTTTTTTAACTCCCAATCCGTTACTGACATTTGAATGAAGTAGCTGCATCAACTGAAATGAAGAAAATATTCTTTCTGCACCTGCAGAAGAGACTNTCAGGGCCCGGGACTGTAAAACCCTCAGAGACTCTCAGCCTCACCTGCTCCATCTCAGGTGCCTCCTCGGACACCCTGGGCAGTAATTGTTGCTGGTGGCACTGGATCCGGCAGAGGCCCGGGAAAGGGCTGGAATGGATCGGGCGTATAGCTCAAGGGGGAAGCACAAACTACGCCGCTGCCCTCCAGAGTCGCATCACCATCTCCGTGAACCCTTCCAAGAACCAGTTCTCCCTGGAGCTCCGCTCGCTGACAGCTGCAGACACCGCCACGTATTACTGCGCCCGAGACACAGTGACACAGAGCAGAGCAGGGACCGGTACAAAAAGGGGAAGCGGATTCTGAGCCGCACAGGGAGATNTTTGGAGACGCGTCCTAGCCCCACTGGTGGGAACACACCAGCCATCCAACTTGTGAAAAAGCAGCCAAACTGCCAAGGGCTATTTCAATATGTAAGAACATAATTCCAGCCGGGCCCATAAGTGCTGGAACTAGGGGGGCTGCCGCGACCTCTGGCTTGAAGTGGTTTCTGTCAGATACAGGTTTTACAGTTTGGTTCAATGGCTCTCTGAGCCCTCACTATGCAAATTATTCCAGAGCCCCTGGTCCGGTCAGATTTCTACAGGGGTTTAGGGGCCTAGTGGGACTCCCAAAAGCATCTAGGCACCTAATTCCCTTTGAAATTAATGAGTTTTTGGCACCTAGATGCTATTGAAAATCCCTCTGGGCACATAAATACCTTTAAAAAGTGGCCCTAAGGGCTCGGTTGTCCTACACCTAACAGCAAGACAATGTTCCCCAGGAAAGTTTACACGGAAGGAGAAGCAAGAATCAGCAGGAGACCAGCATGGTGGTTTCTTGGGAAGGGAGGCAGGAAAAGCAAACCCAGGTCTCTGACTGCGCAATGGGATTTTCCCACCTAATTCCCTGGGAACCGCTCCTAATGATCAAAGGGATTTTAGCTTTGTTTCCTTCTGATATAGCCCAGAGGGGGCAGACACAGGGCGTGGAGTCACATTTGGAAGAGGATACAATAATAGGGGACTGTTTGTATTTTTGAATTATTTTCCTAATGAAAGATTGATTCTCATGAAATTCTTAGTGGTGGCAGATGGCAGAACAAGGGGCAATGGTCTCAAGTTACAGTGGGGAAGGCTTAGGTTGGATATTAAGAAAAACTTTTTTACTAGGAGGGTGGTGAAGCACTGGAATGGGTTACCTAGGGAGGTGGTGAAATCTCCATCCTTACAAGTGTTTAAAGCTCAACTTGACAGAGCCCTGGCTGAGATGATTAAGTTGGGGTTGGTCCTGCTTTGAGCAGGGGGGTGGACTAGATGTCCTCCTGAGGTCTGTTCCAGCCCTAGTCTTCTATGAGTCTATGAATAGGTAACCATTAAAACATGTTGACTTGCTGGTTTAGCAGGATACATAAAAACTAAAAGGTTGACTGTAACATTTTTTTTTTCATTTCAAACAAACTGAGGTAAAGAAGTATCTCTAGTTAGTGCATTGAAATGATTGCTCCTGGTCATAAACGTCCTTCCAGATTTTAGAAGTAGTAGCTCACATTTCCTCCTCTCTAGCATTTATTCATACATTACAAGAGGAAAAGAAGCCTTCATCCTTTTTTAACTCCCAATCCGTTACTTAAATTTGAATGAAGTAGCTGCATCAACTGAAATGAAGAAAATATTCTTTCTGCACCTGCAGAAGAGAGTATTGCTGGCAAAATGTGGCTGAGTATTTCAACAACTTCTGGACCCCCAGGTGCTTAGCCAATGACTTCCAACAGTTAGGTGGTTTGAGGTCCTCTGAAACTTGGCAGCAAACATGGACTTCTTCATATATTTATTTATTTAATGACAGGTTTCAGAGTAGCAGCCGTGTTAGTCTGTATCCACAAAAAGAATAGTCTCTAAGGTGCCACAAGTACTCCTGTTCACCTGCAAACAATTCCCCGAGCCGAGAAAAAGGGGCTCGAATGGACACCAGTGTTATTCCCCATGTCTCTGCTTCCCAGCAAAAGAGGGAGTTTGGGAAGAAATACAAACACGTGTCCAAAGGCCATTCCTGTCCCCTGGGCACA
>QXTE01000859.1:54790-72375 GCA_003942145.1 Platysternon megacephalum
TCATGGTCAGCTGATTATTCTGGGAAGCAACGACCCTGAAAAAGGCTTGGGGTCATGGGATATTGAGTCCCCCATCTTGTACATATAGCCTATATTTTTTTCTTACCTTCTACACAGATGATGACTTCTTTCGACAAAATCCACAGAGAAATGAAAACACTCCCAAAGATTCCCCTACCCACCAATCCTCTCTTGGTCCTCACAGAGAGACCGCGAGATGGAGACTTGCTGCAGCAAGGCTACCGGGGTCTCCGAGGTCCCCCCTGCCCCACATCCCTGTCCTGCCTGGCTGTTGTCAAGGGAGCTCTGTGAGGTCACAGCCGCCTCATCCTCTTTGCCCAATAGGCTGAGTTCCTGCCAAAGGCCTTTGTGAAGTCACTGCCACACTCACCTTTCCCTTGCAGGCCTGATGTCTGCCCCTAGCCAGTCTGGTTGGATGTTTGAGCTGCACCCCGGATCTCCCCACTAGCTCATTATTGATTCTGGGGAGCAAGCAGGTCACCCAGTAAAACAGCAGAGTCTGTTCCTCACCCCACACTGAGTTTTTCATAAAGGCATCGGTTGTGAAACAATTAGATCGCCTAATTTTCTATTTCACGAGCTATGAAATTTCACACACTTAGCACCATATTAAGCCCAAGTGCTTGTAATTCACTAAAAGGCACCTTCCAGAAGGACAACCAGTTGTGATGTGAGGACACCAGGAAACAGAGAATCCACCTCTTCTCTGGGTAATTTGTTCCAGTGGCTAGTCCCTCTCACTGAAAAAAATGTGTGTCTTACTTCTCCTTTGAATTTCTCTGGCTTCAGGTGACAGCCGTTGGTTCTTGTGCCTTTCTTGGCTAGATCGAATTAGCCCTGCCCCGTGAAATCCAATCTCCCCATCCTGCTGGGAGCCCCCCAGCCAGGAGCACCCCAGTAGGGGCCTCCTAGCTGTTTGTCTGCCGGCCTGGGGACAGGACATCCCCTGCACGGCTGCTCTCCGTGGGGTTAGGAGATGCACCTCCAGAGGCCGTGCAGAAGCAAGTGCACTGCATCAGCCCATCGTTGGGCTCAGGGCTTTGGCCTTGGTAGCTTCTGCTCCAGCCACATATCTGGGTGTCCGGGCTCAGGGCTTCTGACCCCCGTGGCTGCAGCTGGAGCCACCTCCACATCTGGGAACTCCTCTAGCTTCAGAAAGGTTGCTGGCTGCTGCACTGGGAGCCCAGGTCTGAAGGCAGCACAGAAGTGAGGGTGGCAATGCTGTGACCCCCCTACAACAACCTTTGAACTCCCCCAGTCCCCCATTTTGGTCGGGAAGCCCATCAAACAACATGCCATTGAGATGGACGTGTTCCCAGGGAAGGTCTCCATTGCAAGGAATCCACATTTCCCAGCTGGAAAAAATGTTCTGCTGGAAAACTTTCAATTTTTTTCTTTCAAAAGGACTTTTGGCTTCAGAATTTTATTTCATTTTTTTATGAGATTGTGTCTTTTATGTTTTGTGGCACACAAGCAGAGAAGTTAGAGAAAACATAAAATACTCTTGCTGGAAGTTTGCAATATCTTGTTAATTTGTTTCTTAAGACCAGAACAATAACACATAAGAACCCAAAAATCAGCGGGAGAGAACGTAGGCTACGGCCTATAACAGAGAGGCACAATTCACTGGGTACCTGCTGACTGACTGCTGCTGAGCCCTGATTGTGTGCTGCCCTACTGAGCTCCCTAGCAGGCAAGCAGGTCCAGGAACCCTGCCCAAAATTTAAAGTCACAGTATTAAATTTTAACACAATTACAAATACACCAGAGCATCAACATTTTCTGTTTTACAAGGTCTCTCCTTTTCTGGAACCCTTGTTTCTAAACATGCCATGCGGGACTTGAATCAAATTTCAGCTACTAATTATCATATGCGTGGAATCATCATTAATGTGTATTCTGTGTAGTTATGTTGTTGGCTTCTTTAGGAAATTTGGGGAAACAGGAGGACTGGGAAAGCCTGTTCCCCTCGTCCCCTCATGCACACTGCACATGTGCTGCCCACTGGTGCTGCCTGAGCAGTAGCATTGTGACATGAGAGATAACCCACCACTCAGCACTCCCTCCCTCCAGTTCATTTTCATACTTGGGGAGAATGACTAGCAACCTGGCAGCCATGGCAACAGCTACCTTTGACAACTGATTTCCCCCTTATTACCAGAACATCATCGCAGAAAGGAAATTTATAATGAAACAGGAACAGATTTGGATAAGCAGGATAGCCGCCTGCTGTGCTCATTTGGGTTTGTACTGTGAGAGGGCACAGTGTTTTTTTCAAAGGGCAGTTGTTTGCTACTTTCCTTAGTAAGGGTAGGTGAAAATAAGATGAAAAATTCCATCTCTTTTTCTTGGATATTGTTTATCTGCTTCTTACCCATTCAGGGTTATAGATTAGAACCTTCACTGAAACTGAAGTTGCATAAAATGAGTTTTGTTTTAATACAATTTAATTTAATTACTTTCAATACTCTGATCAACACAGCATTGAGTGGTGAAAAAGGGACCTTCGCAAAGATAACAATGGCAATAAAATATATACTGAAAACAACAGATGAATAAGAGCTTCATTGTTTAAACAGCACATAGAAAGAAAATCTATTATATATTTAAAAAAAACAAAGGAAATTAACAAACAAAAAACCCTTTATTTAATGTTAATGACGTTTGCAACTAAACCATAAAATAATTAGGAAATACAATGTCAAGGTTTAAAAAGGATTAAAAGGTTACAAAGTTTTGCATTCTGAGGATAGCAAATGTCCCAATAAGTGTTGCACTGTTACCCTTAATTCAGTCCTCTTGTGCATTTCCATGATGATGCAGACTTTAATTACGTGATCCACAGAAGAAGATCAGCAGAAAGAAATGGAAGAAGAGAAAAGAGAAGACTAGACAAGAGGGAAGGAGGAAGAGGGAAGCAAAAAGGGACAGATTTCAAACGCCCCCAACGAGTCACAGATTCATAAATTCCAAGCCGAGAAGGAACCTCTCTGGTCTGACTTTCTGTTTAACATCGGCCATGGAATTTCCCTCAAAATAATTCCCGTAGGTATTAGAGCGGATTTTTTAGAAAAACACCTGTGACATTATAAGTGTAATATAATATCTCATAACAGGGCCAAAAAGAGTTAATTAACTTACAGAGTAACCTGACCTAGGGATAAACCTCAAAAACTGGTTAAAAAGATAGGTAAATAAATAAAGCTTTAAAACGCAAGTCTGCATTGTTAGAGATCTCAAGGGTAAATGTTTGCTCAGGTCTTGTGGTGTCAGCAAGCAAGGCTTGTCTATATGTCTATTTAAAGGTTGTAGTAACCTGTAGCTAAACTGTTTAATGAATAAATTACCCTGTGCTAATTGCCATGATGTTTAGAGGAAGGAGAATTAAGCTTATTGTTTTCTCAGGCCAAAAGGCTGCTGGAAATGTATAAGACCCTGGGACATGATCATACATCATCTCAGATCTGCTTTGGTTTCAAGAGGGGGGAACCTTAAGCCATAAGGATTGAGATCCCCAGTCTTTGACTGAAGCCACCCTAAATATGGACATTGAACTATAACCTATGGACTATTTCTAAAAGGACTTTTGGCAACTACAAGCTCACCTCTGCTATGTATCTAAACCTCAAAAATTAAATTCAAGTCTGTCTGTGTATTAATCTTTTAACCAACGCTCTCTCTCTTTTCTTTTTTAATAAATTTTAGCTTAGTTAATAAGAATTGACTATAGCGTGTATTTTGGGTAAGATCTAAGTTATAATTAAACCTGGGTATGTGGTTAATCCTTTGGGATTGGAAGAACCTTTTCTTTTATATGATGAGATAAGATTCTCAATAATCATCATCATATCTGACAGGTGTGTCTGGACGGAGGCCTGAGGCTGGGTACTTTAAGGGAACTGCGTTGTTTGGACTTCTGAGTAACCTGTATGGTAATATAGAAGTTGTTTTGTGCTGGCTTNTGCCAGGGCCGGCTCCAGGTACCAGCCCAGCAAGCAGGTGCTTGGGGCGGCCAACGGAGAGGGGCGGCACGTCCGGCTCTTTGGCGGCAATTCGGTGGCGGGTCCCTCACACCCTCTTGGAGCGAAGGACCAGCCACCGAATTGCCCCAAAGACTGAAGCGGCGGCGGTAGAGCTGCCGCCGAAGTGCCGCAGATCGCGATCCCGGCTTTTTTTTTTTTTTTGCTGCTTGCGGCAAAAACCCTGGAGCCGGCCCTGTCAGTGACACTCTGTGGCCCTCCCCCACCCCAGAGACATTCTGCCCTCAGCACATTCACCGCCCTGGCGCTGCGCATCCAGCTGTGACCTCAGGCCTGAGACTTTCCTCCGAGCACTTCTCCCATCTCCAGCGACAATCTGCAGCCCCGGCCCTGCTCCGTGCACGAGGCTCCTGCTGGTCACCGCACATGTCAGAGAGCGCAGGGCTGGTGGCTGCTCGTTTGGGGTCCTCATTCCCCTTTCGATACATCGACTCTCGGGCTGATGCGCCCCAGCCATGGCCCGCAAGCACAGAACACTGGACACGCAACGGAAATATGAACTCCGCGCTTCGCAAAAACAGGATAAGAGACACAGAAAGGGATGTCTGGGGAGGGGAGGAGGGGGGAGCAGGGAGCTGAGCACTCTCGACTTTCTATTCCGAGAACTGGACCCCAAGAAACACCTTTCAGATACCGGCTCTTGCCTGTCCCTGTAAATGTGGGGAGGTGAGAACGCAGAAAGCCTGGCAGAGCGGGGCTCCTTCCATTGAGTGCGGACAAACCCTGCCAGCAATTACAGACACTTCCCTGACTGCGAAGAGGAGAGTCGTGTCTGCTTCAGGGGTGTCAGGGTTGCAGGGCCGGCTTTAGCTGTGCGGGGCCCGATTCGTGGGGCTTGTCTCACCGGGCGGCGCTCTGAGTCTTCGGCGGCACTTCGGATTGCCGCGCTCCGGCCGGGGGATCGGGGCCGCGGGACTTGCCGGTCTCCGGCCGGGGTAGCGGGGCCGCGGGACTTGCCGCGCTGCGGCCGGGGGATCGGGGCCGCGGGACTTGCCGCGCCCCGGCCGGGGGATCGGGGCCGCGGGACTTGCCGCGCTCCAGCCGGGGGATCGGGGCCGCGGGACTTGCCGGGCTCCGGCTGGGGGATCGGGGCCACGGGACTTGCCGCGCTCCAGCCGGGGGATCGGGGCTGCGGGACTTTGCCGCGCTCCGGCTGGGGGACCGGGGCAGCGGGCCTTGCCGCGCTCCGGCCGGGGTAGCGGGGCCGCGGGCCTTGCCGCGCTCCGGCCGGGGTAGCGGGGCCGCGGGCCTTGCCGCGCTCCGGCCGGGGTCGCGGGGGCGCAGGACTTGCCGCGCTCCGGCAGGGGTGGCGGGGGCGGATCCCTTGCCGCGCTCCGGCCGGGGTAGCGGGGCCGCGGTCCTTGCCGCGCTCCGGCCGGGGTAGCGGGACCGCGGGACTTGCCGCGCTCCGGCCGGGGTCGCCGGGCCGCGGGACTTGCCGTGCTCCGGCCGGGGCAGCGGGGCCGTGGGACTTGCCGCGCTCCGGCCGGGGGTGCGGGGCCGCGGGACTTGCCGGGCTCCGGCCGGGGGAGCGG
This sequence comes from Platysternon megacephalum, assembly GCA_003942145.1. NCBI lineage: Eukaryota > Metazoa > Chordata > Testudines > Platysternidae > Platysternon > Platysternon megacephalum. Next base: position 60,387 of record QXTE01000859.1, read on the forward strand.
GGCCGCGGGACTTGCCGCGCTCCGGCCGGGGTAGCGGGGCCGCGGGACTTGCCGTGCTCCGGCCGGGGTAGCGGGGCCGTGGGACTTGCCGCGCTCCGGCCGGGGTTGCGGGGCCGCGGGACTTGCCGGTCTCCGGCCGGGGTAGCGGGGCCGTGGGACTTTCCGCGCTCCGGCTGGGGGATCGGGGCCGCGGGACTTGCCCGGCTCCGGCCGGGGGATCGGGGCCGCGGGACTTGCCGGGCTCTGGCCGGGGTTGCGGGGCCGCGGGACTTGCCGGGCTCTGGCCGGGGTAGCGGGGCCGCGGGACTTGCCGCGCTTCGGCCGGGGTAGCGGGGCCGTGGGACTTGCCGCGCTCCGGCCGGGGGCTCAGGGCTCAGGACTTGCCGGGCTCTGGCCGGGGTAGCGGGGCCGCGGGACTTGCCGGGCTCTGGCCGGGGTAGCGGGGCCGCGGGACTTGTCGCGCTCTGGCTGGGCTCGAGGCCCTCTAAGGCGAGGGGCCTGACTGGGGGAGTCGGGGGAATCGGCCAAAGCCGGCCCTGCTCAGGGCATTGGGGACAGTCACGTGACTAAGGGCTCTAAGATGGGGGTCACTGGACTCGCTCAGAGAGAGGCTCATGCAGAGGGAGACGCTCAGCCGGGCTGGAGAGAGGTCGGGGGCAGGAAGGACACAGAACGCGGCTCCCACTAAAATAGGCCCAGTGCTGCCCGCAGCCTTCTGTGAAAGTCCCACCCTAAATTAGGCACCACCCAATTTTAAATGTCAGGACTCCCATTATTCTAAACAAGCGAGTCTCAATTGTATCTGGGCCTCAGCCAGAGTGTCACAGACACCGCCCCGCTCTCCTGCCAAATGCCCTTGTCTCCACCAGTCTGACCCGAAGGCCATGACGAGCAAGGGGAGTCCTGCTCTGGCCCCAAAACCCGCTCTATCGGGCCGTGGGAAGGTATTTACCCCATGGGCCGCACAGGGGCTGCAGTCAGGTTTTCTGTCTCTAATTCCCAGCCAAGATTCCCGATTGCCCATCGCTCCGTAGTGTCTGTGCAGATCGGTTCACTGGAGTCTCCCTCCCGCTACGCTCAGTCGCACTGTAACGTGCAGGGCAGCGATTCTGAGAGGAAACTAGTGGCTTGAGGCAGCTCTCTCTGCTTCCAAAAACAATCCAGCCCAGACTGTGGTTTGGCCCCAGGTCGCTCGTTAAGGACGTGTGTGAATGGGTGTGGGAATATTCATGACAACAGGAGTGAGTCCGAATGTGATGAGAAGGGAAATATGAGTGTCAGTGTGAAAGGTAATAGACAGAGGAATAGGTGGGAAAGGAAATATTATTATTGTCCCTCAGTATTCCATCATCAGGATGGGATTTTTAAAATCCGCAGCCTTCATGACACAACAGATCTTTAAGCATAAAAAGGAGAAAGTTACCGTCTACAATTTATTATGAATTATTGGTGGTGGTGGAGTCGGCGGTGGTTGTGGTCCTAGCGCCTAGGGTCTCCAATCATAGGCTAGGATCCCATTGTCCAAGGCATGGGACAAACACAGACCATAAGACCTCTCTCTCCCCCTATTGAGTTTACAATCCGAGTATAAAAGGGAAGTGGAGTCTGAGTAGAAATAGGAATGTGAACACGAATATGAATATCAATAGTGAATAGTAATCTCCCCTCAGTGCTTCCTGATTCCGTCCTAAAGAAAAACTCCCAGACACGCCGCTCTTGGCCCACTAATGTCAGGGAGGCTCCACTGCAAAACCTTAACTCTGCCCTCAGACTCCCCCTCCCACCCTCCCCAGCTTCTCCCACCTGCACCCACAGGCGGGCCCCAGACCTGGTGCAAAGCACGAGCCAGGCTTGCTCAGATCACGTCCCCAGTGTCATGGATCATTTCAATGTAGCCGGTCACTGCTGGGAAGGGAAAGGGGCCCCCGTCCCAAATCCCTCCCAGCGCCATGGGAAATCTTCCCTCTCCCGCGGGTGGCCCAGCCCAATGGATCCCTGGGACACGACCCCTCCCCCGACACTGACCCCCCTGACCGGACGTTGCATGGCCCTTTTGCGCATGGAACGGGGCTCCAGAGCTGAGTCCCCCCAATATCACCTCACAATAGCCAGGCCCTCAGTTCCTGGGGGAGGAAATACAGTCACTGAAGGGAGCTGTTCATTCCTCCCAGGGGTCCAAAAGTGTCAGGAGGATCCCAGCGCCCTGTGCCCGGCGCTGCACAGACACAGGACGGGACAGTCTGCCTCCCGCCCCCGGAGCCCTGGGGCGAGTCAGTCAGATCACTGGCAGCAGGAGTGTGTGTCTCTTATAAAGCAGGGACATGCAAATGAGGGAGACAGTTTCCTGTTTAAATCTGTCCCTCTCTCTGCCCAGGCTGCACCCGGAGACACAATCCGCAGCCCCTGGGTCTGTGCAGTGACCAGCCAGTCCCCTGAGAACTTTCCCCTCCAGCACCAGGGAAAATGGGATTTTTGCTCCAAGTAATTCTCACTGTAGCAGCTTTGGAAGGTATTTTCCTCCTCTGAATAACTGGCAGAGTTAGAAGAATATTGTGTTACCGCTGTTTTTATACCGATATTAATGGCCTGTCTTTATTCCCAGGTGTCCGGTCCCAGGTGCTGGTGGAGTCCGGAGGGGGTGTGAAAAAGCCCGGAGACTCTCTCCGCCTCTCCTGCAAAGCCTCCGGCTTCACCTTCAGCAGCGCCTACATGAGCTGGGTCCGACAGGCTCCTGGCAAGGGACTAGAATGGGTCGCTTATATAAACCCCGGTGGGGGTAGTACAAACTACCTTGATTCCGTCAAAGGCCGATTCACCATCTCCAGGGATAATTCCAAGAGTGAGCTGTATCTGCAAATGACCGGCCTGAAGCCCGAGGACACCGCCCGCTATTACTGTGTGAGACACACAGTGAAACCAAACCGGTTTGTGATCATACAAAAACCCAGGCTGCGGAATCGCCCTTCTCCCGGCAGCCGCGCGGGGGCAGCAGTGACACACACACCGCTCCGGGCTCGGACAGGAGACCCGGCAACCAGGTGAATGTAACACAAACCTCCCGTCAGTTTTAACCCTTCCGTTCCCGGGCAACGTGTCTCCCCTTCCTGCCCAGAGCCCCGCTGGGCCTGCGGTGCAGAGATCCCTCGCTTCATCTGTGAACCCCAATCTGGAGTGAGTCCTGTTCTGAGTCGCTCTCCCCTCGCAGACCTGGCACGTTGGCTCTCCCGGGGCCCGTTCCTGTGTCAGACTCACAGGACAGCGTCTGTCAGTGTAAAGGGGACAAGCGCGTTGGGGTTTGCATCAGACCCAACGGATGGAGCTAATTGCCCCTGGGGCAAATCCTCCGCTGGTGTAAAGTCACCGCAACTGCTTCCGCTAGACTCGAGTTACTCCGGATTTACACCAGGGAGGCTCTGTCCCTTTCAGCAAACTGGGGCGTTTATCGCATTAATGCAGCGGAAGGTGATTAGTTCATTATAACCGATGTGGGGCCCCTCACCGGGGCATCTCCGACCTTCACACGCGGTTATTGCCTTTATCCCCACAGCGCCGCTGGGAGCCCGGGGAACTATCGCAGCCCCTGGTTCAGAGAGGGGAGACTGAGGCAGAGAGATGGAGGCTGGGGTATGCAAATGGGCCATTCAGAGTCCGGGCGGGGCTGTGGGGCAGAGATCACCCAGCGCCGGAATAAACCCCACTCCGCTGAGCCTGGGAATGTGGCACTGCCGGGACTTTCCACAGCGGCTCGTGGATGGTTTTCACCCAACTGAGATGTGGAAATCGCAGCCCGGACTCTCCACTGGTGTCAATGGGTGGAGCTGAGACATCCCAACCCACAATAAAGTTCCACAATGTCACAGAGTCACCATGGAGATACCAGACCCCGCCCCTCAGCCCTGATGACATCACTCAGCCCAGCGCTGGCACTCAGGGCATTGGGGACAGTCACGTGACTAAGGGTCAGCTGGGATACCTGTTATAAGAGCCACTCTCCCCGGGTCGGAGGAGAACGTTCACTCTCCTGCCCATTCTTATCTCAGACTCACTGGACAGGGGCTGTCACCCCAGAGAACCAAAATGGCTGATGGGGCTGATCTACAGCCCTTCGGAACCAATGAAACTCTCGCCTCGGATGTCGCACGGCTTTGGTTGTTGTGGCCTTAAGAAGCACCTACACGGTGAGAGCAGATCCACAGCTGGAATCAATGATCACAAATCACCTGGATTCAATGGTCCCAGCTCCACTGGATTCAATGGTCCCAGCTCCACTGGATTCAATGGTCCCAGCTCCACTGGATTCAATATAGCAACTACCCCAATTATGCCAGCTGACAATCTGAACCGGAGCTATTCGTCCAATGGGATTTGGGTGCTTAACTCCCTTAGGTTCCTTAGAAAATCCGAGTCTTTCATACGAAGAGGCGCCATCTACACTTTTAGAACTAGATAAGCATCCCCTTCACAGCGGTGTCTTTTATTCTGGAAAGAACATAAGAACAGCCGTACTGGGTCAGACCAAAGGTCCATCCAGCCCAGTATCCTGTCTACCGACTTCCAAGAGCCAGTTCTCCCTGCAGCTCCGCTCGCTGACAGCTGCAGACACCGCCACCTATCACTGCGCCAGGCAGCCACACACACACACACAGTGACACGGAGCAGAGCAGGGACTGGTACAAAAAGGGGAAGCGGATTCTGACCAGCGCAGGGAGACAATTTGAACAGAAAGAACCGCGATTGTCCTCCCTCCCCCCATAAAACTCCATGTAAATCGAAAGCAAATGCAAAGGGGAGGCGGATAGGGAAGTGAGGGAACTTCTTTTCTATACTTGAACCAAGGTGAAGTCATGAAGAGGAGGATAATGAGCTTTAGTGACACCCGCTGGTGGGAATATTTCCAAAGCGCTACCAGCTGTTGTCCAGAACAAGGAAATATTACAGCTCTTTCAGAGGCTTTGCCGACAAACGCACAAGCAAAGCCCTTCCTCACTGGACAGGAAAGAGAAAGAGGCAGGAAGGGACTGAATGAAAAATTGAGGTCGATCTGTAAAGTTTTCAGGAGCATTTACTTGAATCGAGTTGATGAGGAGGCGATGAAGATGTTTATGATAATAACAATAATAATAACAATAGATCATGTTCAGATCAGATGCTGGATGAACACCACGTAAACAAGCACAACGACATGTCACAAGGAGAGCGAGGAAGAGGAAACGGGGTCTCTAAGGGGCTCAGAATGGCAGCACTGTGACTAACCAAAATGTTTGTTCTGGTGCTGGGGTTAGAGCAAAATGACAATGATACGTAACAATAACTCAGGTGGCAACAAGGATCAGAAATGTAACGTAAGCTCCAAAAAATCCTTTTTTGCAAAGAATTGCCAAATATAAACATTCACCGGGCAGATATGATCCAGAATGTGAGCCTGCGTCATGTCTTCAAAGGGATCCTGGTAGAGAACACATGGGATATGGTACCGAAGGGAAGGGGAGAAGGGATATTCTCAGACGATTACTGTCTTCTGAAGGCAGCAGATATAACTTCACTAAATCATGTAATCCAGAGAACGTTCATATCAGCTGAAAGACTCCCATTTAATTGAACTGATTTGAATGAAGCCCTTAGTAACTAGAAATGTATCCAGGACTGTACAGCACAGGTAATGCTTTTCCTGGCAATATCATCAATCTCTACCGAACACAGGATAGGATGGCAGAGATGGTGTAAGGGAGCTTAACGCCCAGTCCGACTGGATTACGATAACAGTTTGGTTCCTAACTCTCCTGGTCTCTTTTCCCAACCAAAACCACAAGATAAGAGTTATAATTTCTCTTCTCCGAATATTCCTTCATTCCTCAGAAGGTGCTGTCCTGTACCGATATATGGATGAGAATGTCAAAGACCTTTAAGGGTGTAAAAGGACAAAATCCAATCAATGTACATCGAGTTTGGGCTTCCAAATACCTTAGGCTGGTTTGAAAGTTTCACACACAGGCCCCTGCTGAGCTGAACTCACTGTCTCGGGGGTGGGACGCGCTCCAGGGAGCGAGCCCCATGTGTAGACAGAGCTCACACTCTCTCATCTCTTATATTGCGGCTGGGAAACTCGCATGCAAATCTCTGCCCAGGAGGTTCCTGTTTAAATACAAACCCCTGATTGGAGGAGCCACAGACTCCATCCAGAGACACAGAACTGCCCGGTCCCGGCTGCTGGGGATAATTTGCACCTTCACTTAAGATGAACCTGCTGCTGATTTTCCTGTTCATGCTGCAGGCCTCTTCAGGTCCGTGTCTATGGGGGGTCCGGAGGGTTCCTTGCTGCAGTCACTGCAGAAGAGGAGCCTAAGGGAATCCAGTGCCTGGATGCCAATGGAATTCAGTGGTAGTTGGGTTCCCCGCCCCCCCAGGCGCTCTCACAGGGGGCTTTATTTTCACATGTTCCCCACTCCCAGGGGAGAGGAGCCTGGCTCACGGATTCATTTCTGTGTTTCCTTCCCAGGTGTCCTCTCCCAAGTGCAGCTGAAGGAAACGGGCCCGGGAGCGGTGAAACCCGGGGAGTCCCTGACACTCACTTGTACCACGGGGAGTCCCTGACACTCACTTGCACCATCTCCGGAGACTCGGTTTCTAGCGACAGCACCGCCTGGCACTGGCTCCGGCAGCCCGCGGGGAAGGGGCCGGAATGGATGGGACGCACATGGTACAGGTCTGGCAGGTGGAGCACTGAGTACCCCAGCGCTGTGCAGAGCCGAGTGACCATCACACAAGACACCGCCAAGAACCAGGTCTCCCTGCAGCTCCGCTCGCTGACAGCTGCAGACACCGTCACCTATTACTGTGCCAGGCAGCCACACACACAGTGACACGGAGCAGAGCAGCGACTGGTACAAAAAGGGGAAGCGGATTCTGACCAGCGCAGAGAGACAATTTGAACAGAAAGAACCGCGATCATCCTCTCTCCCTCCCTCCCTCCCTCCCTCCCATAAAGCTCCATGTAAATCGAAAGCAAATGCAAATGGGAGGCGGATAGCGCATGTGAGGGAACTTCTTATATCTCTGTGGACCAAGGTGACGCCACGAAGAAGGGGATTATGGGCTTTGGCCTCAACCCTCTGGTCGCAATATTTCCCAAAGCTCTACCAGTTCTTGTCCAGCAAAATTCAATCTTACAGGTCTCCCAAGGGCTTTGCAGACAAACACACAAACAAATCCAGTCCTTCCACGCTGGACTGGAAACAGAAATAGGGAAAGAGACAGCAAGGGACTGATTCTGAAAAACTAATGTTAGTCTGCAAAGATTTGAAAAAGCCCCAAGTTACACTGTAACAGCAACCGAGGGGCCAAATTCTCAAAGGGACTTAAGGTGCCGAAGAGAATTTTCAAAAGCCCCTAGAAGCCTAAAACTCTGTGATTGTGCTGGGCGCTGGGCAGCGAGGTGCTTTTGAAAATCGCACCGGTTGCCTTCAGACCTTTAAAAAACGGACTCTTAGGGATAGAAGTTTAGAAACTTCGGGATAGGATACATGTTGGCAAGGATGTTAAAAAGGACTTAAAGGAATTAGGCACCGGAATCGGAAAAAAAATAATTAGGAGGGGGGTTGGGCAGCTGTCATCCCTTAGACTCCTTTCAAAATTCTCAGGTCTTATGATTTTTGAAGATGTTCAGATAACAATGTGGTGTGTGTGATATATATATTCGGTGCGTTTATGTGTCCACGTTATAATTTTGGAAGTACTAGAGATACCACAATATAAGAACAAAGGGATTTAGAAAGAGAGAGATACAAGACAGACAATGCAAACGTCATGACTCTGAGAGGCAGTAGGACCCAATGTTAGGGCGCTCCCAGGACCCCCACTGTCAATTCCATCCACCACCACAACCTTCCTGAGTCACCATGGGCAACACGCTTAGTCTCCCCGTGCTTCAGTTTCCCATAGGCCATATGGGGATAAGGGCACAGCCCTGCATCACAGGGGTATTGAGAGTATAAATGCATTACAGATTGTGAGGTGCTTGGACACTGCTTAATATCGTCCTAGATAGATAGATAGATAGATAGATAGATAGATAGATAGATAGATAGATAGATAGATAGATAGATAGTATTTGTGATATAAATTGCACATTGCACTTTCTGCTCCTATGTTAATACCAAGCAAACCAGTAGAAGGACAATGTACAAAGAAGGCAAATCAGGAATCTATAGGCTGACCCTGCTGGGAGTTGCTCGGGGAAGGAAGGAGGCAGGAGAACTAAATACTGGTCCCTCTGACTGCTCTGGTTTAAATGAGATTTTCTCAGCTATCCCCAGGGAACCGCTTCTACTGGCCAGGCAGAATTTAATTCTGTTTCCTTATGGTCTGTGCAGCGGAATGAAGCAATACAGGATTTGGATTCCTCTCTACAAACAGGGGTAACAATCAGGGAATATATACATATAAGGTGCACCCTACAGTAAAGGCGAGGGAATACCAGCATCGGCCAAACCCTGAACAAACACCCTAAGAAATAATCTAGAATATCCTATATCCTGCGAGCGATTCCTGATCCTTCCACGAGGGGGAAGCATCTCCCAACCAGAATCACCGCCTCACCAGCACACCCAGCGCCATTCTTCTGTTTAAACACAAACCCCTGACTCTGCGACCCTCAGCCTTCCCCGAACTGCCCATTCCTGTCTGCCGGGACACCCTCAGATCTGACAGCGTGAATTTGCTGCTATTTTTTTTCATGTTGGACGCCTCTTTGTGTGAGTGTCTCTGATAGATTTCACTGCTGGGACCATTCCAGAGGCCGAGGCTTTAAAAGCAGCCTAAGGGGATGAGGCACAGAGATCCCAATGAATTTCAGCGGCAGCTGGGTGCCCAAATCCCTTCGGCTCGCTCTTCAGGTGTTTAATTGCCGCGCGTTCTCCTCTGCCGGGGACAAGAGCCTGGCTGACAGATCCGTGTGTTTTCCCTTCCAGGTGTCCTCGCCCCAGGGCAGCTGCAGCAGTCGGGGCCTGGAGTGGTGAAGTCCAGGGAGCCCCTCACCCTCACCCTCTCCGGGAGTTCGCAGTTACCGCCGGATCGAGCTGGAACTGGACCCGGCGTCGGGCGCGGGGAGGGCTGGAGTGGATGGGGAACATCTGGTATTCAGCCGGCGGCTGGCCCACAAACTAAGCCGGGGCTCTACAGAGCCGACTGACCATCAGCCAAGAGGCTTCCAGGAGCCAGAGAGCTGCGGACACCGCCGTGTATTACTGTGCCCGGGGGATACACACGCACACACCGGGATGCACAGTGACGCAGTGCAGCAGGGGCCGATACAAAAAGGGGAAACGGTTCTCACAGTGCACGCGGAGAGCTACTAACGCTCCGGATCTTTGGGGGGAGCTGGAGTTCCCCTTCTCTCTCTCATTGACCCTGTAGTCACTTCCGATTGGCATGATATAGCTGTGTGCACCGGCATAGCGCACAGGCCGGAGAGGGGACAGAATCGGCCCCCCCCCGGATTTTATACGGTGGGAAATCTTTTTGATATGCAACCCTGACTAAAACTATATTGCAAATATAGCATGGGAACTTCACCTCAAACATATCCCTTGTGCGCAGGGCGAGCGTATTCCTTTCTTCTGTAATATAGCGGGGCAAAACTCCACGGTAACTGTAATATCTCCTTCAGACCAGAAACACCTGCCTTTGCACCCAGTTTATAAAGCATGAAGGTTATTATATAAAAGAAGGAAAGCCAGACTAATGCAAAAATGATCGATCGCTACATAGATGGGACGTATGTGGAGGGAGAGAGAGAGCGAGCGACAGAACGAACGTGCCTTCGAATGTGTTTGACAAAATACTTAGTTCCTGGTTGGATGCTGTATTAACAGCAAGAAAACAAACAACGGGAAACTTCACAAGGAAAGCGCAGAAGAGGAACAGAGACCTCTTAATTGCTCAGAATTACAGCAGTGTAAATATGGAGAAGGATTATTCTGTTGCTGGTGTCGGAGAAAAACACAGTTCTCACTCTTTTGGTTGGGTGCAGCAAATCAGATACTTTATTTTCTCAAGCAATTGCATAGAGGGAGAGAGCGCACTAGGAGACAGGGTTTCCCCCTCCTAGGCAGGTCTCTCTACAGGTAAACAATTACAGCAGCATTTATACTTTTCGTTACATACAATAATAAGCAACAGCTGCATTTTGTTTATACATAGGTCATCCTGATATCTTATTTTTCTCACTTATTTAGACTCTAGTCTACATTCCATAGTTATCTCCACAAGGTGGCAACAACTTCTCACCCAGTTCTTTCCCACTCGCCTCACACAATCCTCTTCTACAAATCTCGCGTTATTAGGGTTACAGCTAGCCTGACTCTTGCTAACAGAGAGTGTTTGAGATGAAATCCCGGTCAAATCCCTGTCAGGCCTTGCTCTACTTCCACACTGGTGTTAGAACAAAATGACAATGAGAAGTGATATTATCCAGATTATGAGCCTGGGTCATTTCCTCAAGGGGTCCTGGTAGAGAACACATGGGATACGATACCGAACGGAGGGGGAGAAGGGATATTCTCAGACAGTTACTGTCTTCTGAGGGCAGCAGACATAAATCCACTAACTAATGTCACCCAGAGCACGTTAATAGCAGCCGAGAGACTCTCATTTAACTCAATGCATTGTAATAAAACCCTTATTCACTATAAATGTATCTCTGGCTGTACAGTAAATGCAGTGCATTTGCTAATATGATAAATCTCTACCGAACACGGAATAGGATTTAAGAGATGAGGTGAGAGAGTTAAAGGCCCAGATTCTACTGAATTTCGATGCCATTTGGGTTCTTAATTCTTGGGCTCTTTTGAAATCCCATCCAAAACCACAGGAGAAGGGGTATCATTTCTCTTCTCCAGATATCCCTCATTCCAAAGAAGGCGCTGCCCTGCACTTACATTTGACTGGGAATTTCAAAGTCCTTTGAGAGTGTTAAATGACCAGATGCTATTTATTGAAACTGAGTTTGGGCGTCCAAATACCTTGGGCGGTTTCACATTTCGCTGAGCTGAACTCACCGTCTCGGGGGTGGGACGCGTTCCAAGGAGAGATCCCCATGTGTAGACAGACCTCACACCCTGTCATCTTTTATATTAATTCTGGAAAACCCCCATGCAAATCCCTGCCTGGAGGGTTCCACTTTAAATACAAACCCCGGATTGGAGGAGCCTCAGTCTCCCCCCAGACACAGAACTGCCCGGTCCCGGCTGCTGGGGACAATTTGCACCTTCACTTAAGATGATCCTGCTGCTGATTTTCCTGTTCATGCTGGAGGCCCCTTCAGGTCCGTGTCTATGGGGGGTCAGGAGGGTTCCTTGCTGCAGTGACTGCAGAAGAGATGTTCAGTGCAGCCTAAGGGAATGAGATGCCCAGATCCCAATGCAATTCAGTGGCAGTTGGGTGCCTCACTCCCTTAGTTGCCGTCTCAGGGTATTTAATTTTCTCATGTTCCCCATTCCCAGGGGAGAGGAGCCTGGCTCACGGATTCATTTCTGTGTTTCCTCCCAGGTGTCCTCTCCCAAGTGCAGCTGAAGGAAACGGGCCCGGGAGCGGTGAAACCCGGGGAATCCCTGACTCTCACTTGTACCATCTCCGGAGACTCGGTTTCTAGCGCCAGCATCACCTGGGACTGGGTCCGGCAGCCTGTGGGGAAGGGGCCGGAATGGATGGGACGGACATGGTACAGGTCTGGCAGGTGGTACACTGAGTACCCCCAGTTCTCTGCAGAGTCGAGTGACCCTCGCACAAGACACGTCCAAGAACCAGGTCTCCCTGCAGCTCCGCTCGCTGACAGCTGCAGACACCGCCACCTATCCCTGGCTACCGGTTCTGGCTACCGTGACATTGGTAACACCGCGGGGATTCTAGACCTCATTCTCCATGGCCTTCACCCTTGTGTAGTCTTTACAATTTGCAATGGAAGGGGAACGAATTAGTGACCCTAGCAATCAGT